>PVLD010014666.1:0-51475 GCA_004027595.1 Dinomys branickii | reverse complement strand
GAGGAGGAGGAGGAGGAGGAGGAGGAGGAGGAGGAGAAGAAGAAGAAGAAGAAGAAGAAGAAGAAGAAGAAGAAGAAGAAGAAGAAGAAGAAGAAGAAGAAGAAGAAGAAGAAGAAGAAGAAGAAGAAGACGGGGGAAATAGGATTTAGAGAAGGAGGGAGGCAGGTGAATGGGAAGGGTGTCATGAAACAAGCTGTGTCATGTACGTGCATCTCCCCAAGATGCATGTAAGCTTCATGTCCTGAAAACTTATTTACCTATGCAATTTTTTTAAAGATTTGGATTATTGAATAAGACAGCTCTTAAAGGAGCCTGGGAAGAAACCATTTAATCCCAAGTGGAAAAGTAGAAAGGTACTGTGCAATGAAGATGAAAATTGCACTCTGAGGCACCAGTTCACCCAATTCTGAGTTTATTCTTTTGATCAGGAGTCCAATGGATCAGGTTCAAATTTTAACTAATTTTTTGTGTGACTGTGGCAAGTCAATTTTCATTTAAACTGGGGAAAATAAAGCAATAATATTGATTTGAAAACATTTGGTAGAGTTCAGAAATGGCATCTGATGCATGAACCATATTGCCTGGCCTTTGTTTCCTACACAAATCATAGTTGTTATTATAATAACATCCTACCAAATGTTTGCTTAGGCTGTGCTTCCTTTTCTAGAACACTTTTGTTGCCCAGTCCTTTTCATGCTTTAAAGTTGGCTCTAGAGTCACCACATCCTTGGATCCTCTGACATTATTCTATCACTCCACTGACTCTCATTTTCATGAATTTCTAGATCTCTGTGTTTTTGTATACCTTCACTTATCATATATGAATCCAACACCTACTATGTGCTGCAAAAGGGAAATACTACAAGGTTCATAGGTAGTAACAACCATATGGTCTCATATTTTCATTTAAAAGGAAATATCCCTTCTACTTGCTGGATTACAAATTGCTGTTATGCACGATTTCATTTGATATCCATAATACCTTGGGGAGAGGCAAGGCAAAAGTTAATGGTCTTATTTGTATCGTTGATAAGTCTAAGCTTTCTGGGTCACATGTATTCTTCACTCCCTAGTCACCAGTACTGTCCTTACCTGATTCTATTTATGCTGTACTCTGTTTGTGTTCCCCAATTGTGTGAGGTATTCTGAGCTCCAGGACCATGGTTTACTTAGCCCTCTATCTCTAACACCCAGCTAAATACCTAGTAATGAGTGGGTAGGTACTCAATAAATATTTACTGCATGAGTTAGAGTCAGAGTTTGACCTTGCTTAAGTCCACCTTGCTTAAATCCACATGAAATTACCAGCAAATTTAGGGTTAGCACAGTTTCCCTTTCAAATCAGTGCTTTTTCTATTACAACAAACTGTTTTCTATTAATTTCTTGCTTCTGTGGCTGATTTTATATGCTAGATTTTAAATGTCTCAAAGAAAAGATAGTGTGCTAAGATACTAATTCTACTAGAGTTTTCCAGAGAAACTGAACCAATAAGATAAATGTGTGTGCATACACACACATAGACAAGTACTCCTGTGCATATACTTATGTATAATGTAGGTAGATCAATAATATTGAGAAGTAGTTACTTTTAAAATTGGTTTGCATAATAATGGGAGCCAAGAATTTCCACCACTTCTAGTGTCCAAGATAGAGAACCAGGAAAGTGGGTAGTGTCATTTGGTCAGAGTCTGAAGGTCAAAGTGCTGGAGTCAGGAAGCAGAAGAAGGGGCAATAGTGTAAAGCTCACATCAAACGCTAGGAAGCCGTGAGGATCAATGTCCAAGGGCAGGAGGTAGATGTCCTAACTGAAACCCAGGGACCAAGTGTGTCCTTCCTCTGTGCTTGTTCCAGTCTTCCCTAAACAGAAGGGATAATGCACACCTGCACCTTCCTTACCCTTGCGCATTCTCTTGGATTAGTGATAATCTACTCCAGAAAGACCCTCGCACCCACACATGGAAATACTGTTTCACCAGCCATCTGGGCATCTCCTTGTTCAGTCAAGTTGATATAGAAAATTTACCATCTCAGTGAGTGTTTATGAAAGCTACTAGTGCTACTAAGTAAAAGGAAGCAGAGGCCAAGAATATAATATTTCTTGATCACCTACTATTCTCAGATAATATGAGAAGTACGTCATATAGTATTCAGAAAAAACTTTATGAGGTTAGAATTATACTTGTTTGTACACAAATCCCCTGAAATTTATAGAGATAAAATTAGCCCTATAGGGTTAGTCCAGGAGCCAGCATTATAACCCAGGTGGTCTAAAGTCAGTGCCCATTCACTTCATGATTGGCGGAAAAAAATAACCATCTGCAGACAAACAAACGAACACACGAGTGGGTGAAGGCTGTACTCATTTTACTGTTTCTCAGTTGAGAGAAAGGGCCTAAGTAGGAGTTTTTGAGCTTTTAAAATCCAGACATTGTTCTCTCTAATCTTTACCTTGTCATTTTCACTCTTGTGGCTTTGTAAATAATGTTTTGGTTGTTTTCTTGTTTTGTCATTTCAAAAAGTGACTCTGATTAGAAAGGAATTGATCATTTCCTGAGACTATTTGGTAAGAAATGCCCAAAGCTAACTGGTGTCCCCTGTTGGTGCTTATTTCTCTGTGTTTTTGATAAAATATAATTGTCTTAAGTCTCTCAGGATTGATTAGACAGAACTTTCAAAAAGAACGCTGTCTTATTACTGACCCTGCATCCTTTAGTTAATAAGTTTCTTTTTCTAATTTTACTTCAAAGATGAAAGTTTCTTAATTAACAATCAGAGGCTCTCTGAAGCAAAGTATATTAAAATCATATTATGTCTTCCTGAGGCTCTCTGTAGATTTTTTATTAAGCAAAGCTATTGGAAGTAAGGATATGAGGGTAATCCTATCTATATATAATAAAGAAAAATATACTGATGAATTATCTACTCCAATCAACATCACTGCCTTGCTGAAAAAGTCAATTATCTTATAATATTTAAGAATGCTAATAAAAATGAATGTTATTTAGCCAAATCTTGTTAGCTCTGGAATGAGAAAGAAGAATAACAGAGAAAGAAAAATAACACAGTTGAATTCCAAATGCAATTTAGCAAACGTGGATCACAGCAACTCAATCTATTCCAACAATGTTTTCCTGGTCACCTCTTAGAGTTCAAATAGTCTCCCTAGGTTTTGAGTGATAGAAAAATTCAGACCTTGACCTTGCCCTGTTGAGTTGACAGCTTCATAAAGGAGACTGATTCTTTACTTGTAAAGCAGGTGAAGTAGAATATGTGCTGTAATAAAGACATATGTAAATCAATCATATGCTGGGAAGCTGGATCTCTAGGGGAAAAGACCTTGATTTGCCAATTTCCATGGTGTAAATATTTCCACCACCGTTCATTTCAAGCTTCTAATTTAGAATCTCTCAACAGTTTAAAAATCAACGTGTAAATGCACTGCATATTTAACAATTGGCTCTCACAAGTGGATTATTAGCCACCTTTAACACACCACTAAAGTATGGTAGAAATACAGTAAAAAATGGCAGCGAATTATTTGAAAAAGGGACTGGAAAAGGATTCAGAGTAGAGAAAATTTGAGTTGGGCCTGCAAGGTGAACAAACTGCTGGAGCAGAGAGCAAGGAAGAGGAATATCACAGGCAGAGAGAACATCATAGGCAAAGAAGACAGAATTCCTGGCGTACTGGGGTATGTGTGATCCAACAGAGTCGAGGCTGGGGTTCTGGAAACAGAACCATCTGGGGCAACTTGCTAAGAATCTTGAGTGACATAGTGGGCGCTATGATTTCCATTTGCAAAAAATGGACAACCCTGGAGGGGGTTTTTAAAACCTGTTTGAAGAGCAACCACTGAAATAGCCCAAGCACAGATGGAAAAATGAGAATTTCCTATCATCTGATCAGCCATAGATGGCAACTTTTATCATTTTGACATTTACTTTTCTAGTATATTTCCATATGTATTATGCATATACTCTTTAACTTGAAAATAAATCTATTTTTTTCAGTATTTAGGGTTAAACCCAAGACCTTCATATGAATCTACATCCTAGGCCACTTTTTATTTTGTTTTATTTTGAGACAGGAACTTATTGTATCACTAAGTTGTCCAGGCTGGGTTTAAACTTGTCTCTTGCCCCATTGTCCCAGAATGCAGGGATTAGAGGCATGTGCTGTTGTATCTAAGTAAATGTTATATTAAGATTCCTCATTCTCAGCAGCCTGAATTCATATATATTAGTATATGTTTCCATTCCTCACGATTGTATAGTATTCTGTTTATACACAGGTAACCTATTCTGTTTATCTGTATGGATATGGAGTCCCTTTGCAAGTTTTTCCTATCCAAATAGTGCTCTAAGTAAAAAAAAAAATGTCAGGCTGGGGATGTAGCTCATTGGCACAGCACTTGCCTGGCAAGCATGAGGTCCTGAGTTTGATTCCCAGTACCAAAATAACAAAGAAACAAACAAATAAAAAATTGTCAGGACTCAAACAGATGTAAATATAAAATCTTTTTTTACACTTTAGTTTTGGAAAGCAAATCTTAGGGAAATAAAATAAAATACTACTTAGGTCTTATTCATGAATCCCATAATTTTACTTAGTACTTCTTTGCCCATTGATAGAATCCATTGCTGACAAGTCATTTAAATTGTCTTCCATGTTGCAAGACACACATGATCCTCCTGCGATCCTGGTTGCAGACCATGTTCTGCTGCCTGTCCCTTCCTTTACTTCATCCCAGCAGCACTGGCATCATGAGAAAACATCTGGGTAGTAAAATACCTACTGAAACTGAGGATCACACAAGGGTTAGTAAGTGGTCTCATCCTTGTAAAGGGTGTGTCTCATAGCTGAGTGTTGCTACAACAGCTTAGAGGTCACTGATACAAGAATTAACAGTTCACTTCAGGTGATATTCAGTGATCTCCAGAGAATACTATAGAAGGTAAAGATCACACAGATCATTCTTATTAAGGGTTTCCTGTGTGCCAAGCCCAGAGCTCGGGACAATGAACATTCAATCTGAGAACAGGTTGGGGATCACTTTCAATTTCAGCATAAGTATTAACTTGTATCCTATAGGTTCCATTAATTATAAAAAGATTTACAGCCGGGAAAGCCAATATGTGAATCTGAGCACAATAAAGAAGAAATGATCATTGCTGGAGGATCTGGGAAGTGAGAAAGCTTTTCTTCAACAGTTATATCGCATTACTGAAATAAGGCAGCAAAGCTGAAAAATCTCACTATACCTGCTGAATACCTAGGCATCCTGCTAGAAACAGATGTGAGAAATAAAATAAAATAACTTCCTTTCCCGAAAGAAATGCTGAATGTCTTTGGGAATAAAGTATATGAGTGAAAAGTCACAAGACCACACAGCAAGTGTCATTACATAATGCACACAACATAAAGTGACATTATAGCACACAGACTGACTGACCAACAGAGGAGGTAGCAGAAATGCTCAAGAACAGCTTTGAGCAGTAATTTGGAGTGTGGGATAAGGTCTAGATAAAAATTGAGCAAACTAAAGGAAGGGCATTTCATAGACAGAAAGTAGTACATGCAAAGACCAATAGACTTGAAATGGTACATATATATTTATCATGAAAGGTGTTGCATTTATATATTTTAAAAATAAAAAAATAGATTCTAACAACAAATTTGAACCCAACATGTGATGTACATGGCAAGATCTGTGCTGTGAACAGAAAATCTTGACTGGCACTTTGGTTATAAGGTAACAAGACTCAAAATAGAAAAATCACAAATCTACAATGGGGAGAAAATTGTGGATAAGATAAGGGGAATGGAGAAGTGACCAAACCAGATGAGATACATGTGAGGTGTTTAGAAGATATAAATGGAGAAACTCTGGTGGTTAGTTAGACATAAGATTGTCAGGAAAAGGAGTCCGTCTTCCTGATTTGGGGCTGAGATAGTTTGGTAGATGATGGACAGAAAAGAGAAGAGGCAAATGTCACGAGTTCAGCTTTGGACGTGATACCTTTGAGATACTGTGAGGTGCCCAAGTGAGAATGTTCAGGTAGCAATGGCTTATACAGTTAGAACCTACAGAAGATTACTGGGATACTGTGAACCATGAGACAGTAAAAGGTTAACATTTTCTAATGTCCCATTTTTTAAAACAAGATCACAGCTTGTATTTTTTGCAGTGTACAAACCAGAGGCAAAAGGACTTCGCAGCTTCACAGTTGGAACCTGTAGCTTTTCTTATCTGCAGCAGAGATCTATAGAGTATCTGGAATGACTGCTGAGAACTCAGTGCACGACATCTCCTAATTAAAGATCGCTACTGAGTTAGGGATCCCCGGAAGCAGGCGAGAGGTAAAGTGCATTTATTATCAAACAAAGCTGCACACCAATTCTGATAGTGATTTTGATTGAAGTGGTAGCATTTGTCATGATTTCCTTTCATTTTCCCTTGGAGAAGCATATTCTTCAAGAAAACATCAATAGTTTTCTTTTGAGCTTAGCTGTTGTGATGAAAAAGGCTTACATTATATATTCTTTCACTGACCCTGCTGTCATTTACTAAAGGTCCATTGTCTAAGGTTCAATTTTTTAAATATAGAGAATAAGAAAAAAAAATCTACTGACAAATAAGAATTTCTCTGCTCTTGCCTCTCCAGAAACATACAATATTTGTCTTTCTTTATTTTAATTGTTATAGCTATTATGATTGTCATTAATCAACAAATATAATTATTAGAGTTTGTATTTGGTTTTGATGAGTAAAATATTAGTTCGTGTCATCCCCAGGTAAGAGACACATAGCATTATGCCAAATTATCTGGTCTTTGATTCCTTTCACCCAGGAGGAAAGCCACTGTAATATAAAGGCTTCTTGTGACTATATCTAGGACTATACATGGAAACTCATTTTTATGCAGATTTCCAGGCTCATGGTGCAGAAATTTTGATACATTAGGTCCAAAGTGTAAAATTGACAATTTTCATTTTTATAAGCACCTCCAGGAGATTCTACAGTACATGGTTTATCAGGGAAACTTTGGGAAAGCCTGGTGTGCTATACACAGCAAGGGCTGTGAGGTCTAGCTGACAAGACTGCCAATGCTAATCATGTCAGTGGCAAGTGATGTGGCCTTGAGTGGATTTCTGCAGAATCTATTTGAGTTTCAGATTGTTCATCCCATAAAATGACTCTTCAAGTCATTTTTGTAAGACTAAATGGAATTTTGTATGTAAAATAGTAAATATTCATTTGTTGCTTAATTTTAGATTTTCTTTATGTTTGAATTAACACTCCACTTTGTACCCCTGATGTTACTTAACTTTTCTTTTTCTTTCTTTCCTTCTTCCTTCCTTCCTTTGTTTTTTTCTCTTTCTTTCTTTCCTTTCTTCTTTTCCTTTTTCTTTCATTTTTATATTTTTGGAGACAAGGTGTTGCTATGTAGCCTCTCCTGGCATGGAGCTGTCAATGCTCCTGAGTTCTAAGATGGCTGCTTGCACCATCACATCTGATGCTAACCCCACACCCTTTCTTCTTTAGGTCAGAATTTCTGTGTATCCCTTTTCTTTTTTATTGGCCTCTGTACTACCTGAGCACAGTAGTTTGCCCTCAGTTTCCTTATTCTTGCACAAGGCAGGTGTATGCTAAATGCTTTCCCAGAATATTATTTTACCCTCTGATAGCTATCTACCTTTATTTTGTGCTCTTGTCCAAAATCATCCTTAATTAGCTGGCAATGTTCACACTTCCAAAAACTTACTAATTTTCATATTTTTAATAGTATATCCCATTTGGAAGAAATACAATTGTAATTTCTAAACTTCCCTAATGAAAAAGAAATTCCTGATATAATCAAGGGACAACATAATCAAATGGTTGTTTTGACAGTTCCCACAGATACGTGCAGGTGTTGACCAAGAATAACATGGTGACTTACATCATGGCTGACAGGTTGCTAAGTTTATATGCCGTTTCTAATTATGTGTATTAGCTCAAGGAACACTTACTAAGTTAGGTAGTGGAGAAATGTGATAATAAAACTAACCCTTATGGTCAAGAAGCCCATGATTTTATAGTGATGGTAAACCAGTAAGTAGATAATTCCAACACAGTGAGGTTCATACTATAGCCAAGGGAGGTGTGGGATGTATGGAGACTTGACCTTTTGTGAGGGAAAGATGGAATCTCTCCTAAAGGTGATACTATCTAAGATGAAAGCTGAAAGTGTAAGATGTAGTGCTATGGTCTGAATGTGCGTGTTCCCCAAAATTCACATGTTGAAATCCACCCCATACAGTGATGCAATTAGAAGGCAAGCTTTGGGATAGTGATTAGGTCACAGGTGGCTCTCTCTTCAGTGAGATTTGAGTGCTTAAGAAAAAGACCCTTACCCTTCCTGGCAGGTGCGGACACAGTGAGCAGGTAGTGTCTATAATCCAGAAAGCAGGTTTTAACACACCCTGAAACTGCTGGTACCTTGATCTTAGACTACCCAGACTCCAGAATCACAAGCAATACACTCCTGTTATTTATAAGTTAGCTATTCCCTTTATGGTACTTTATTATAGTCACCCAAGTGAGCTAAAATGAGGGGCAAAGCAAAGGCATGGAAATATTCTCCAGAGAGAAACAACAGCCTGTGTGAAAGCTAGCAGAAGAGAGTAGCCCCAGTGCTCATGGGAAGCAGGGGTCTCAGTCTGGTAGTGGGAGAGGAGGCTGGAGGGGTGAGGATGGGCCCTTATCTTGGAAAGACTCATTTTGTTCCTACTGAAAAATATATCTTTGTCATGAAAGTGAAAGTAAAACATTAGCAAGTGTTCTATACGATGTGAAATCATCAGAGCTGTAATTCTAAGTTTACTTTTGTTACCCAACCTAAGTTTTGCCTTTAAGTGAAATATTGTTCTTAGATGTTCATTAAATGCACTAACAGATTTCCTAAGGAACTGGGGCTTAATTTTCACAATCACTTGTGAGTTGAATGCCTTGGATGTAGTAATACTGGACAATTGAATATGATAAGGGTGCCATCTCAGAGTTCCAGCTTTAAAAATATTAGCTCAATGTTTTAAAGATCGCTTTACTAATTTCTTTATATCTTTTATATTTTTTTTATATTTTTGGTACTGTGCCAGGCAGGCACTGTGCCACTGAGCTATATCCCTGGCCTGGAATTTCTTGTATAAAATGACTTCTTGCCAGTATTACCAGACTCAAATTCTTCTAATTGTCTAATTGTATCATTCAGGACAGGCTAAATTATGATGCACTAAGAAACAATCCCTAACACTTAATGACTTTAAAGAAAACAAAAGGATACAAATTCTACCAGTGCACTGTGGGTGGCAAGTGATAGGGTGGGATTTTTCTGATTGTGATCAACTGGATAAAAAAGTAAAAGTAGAAGCCCCCGTCTTCAAAGTTGCTGACAAGTGAGTCTGAGGGAAGAGAGGGCTCTGGAAAGTTCTATTAGAGTGTCACTCTCAATTCCCTGCTTCTAGTTGTCACATTCACCTCCAATTAAGCCATAAAATCTAAATCTGCCAACAGGAAGAGACCAAAAGTATTTGGCAAATATCATGCATTACTACTATGCCAACAAAATGCCTACCAAAACCAGAAATAAAAGAACAGCATACAAGTTCACGTTACCACCTAAATCAAGATTCATCCACATCCTTTTGCTAAAATTTTGGATATTTTACCACTTATCTACCAATAGCTTTGTTCTTCTCAGAGGATTAAAAAGAAAGGAAAAGAAGAATGGATGGTTTTTAGGCTGAAGTTCATGAAACAGAAAACTTCCTTCTGTCTGAAGTTATCTGAAGTTTCTCGGTCACTGTATACTCTCTTCAACTTCACACACGGATGCCGTAACTGGAGTAAATTAAAGCTCAGCAACTGCCTATCAATCTCAAGGTGCTTCTTACTAAAGTATCTGCAGTACTGTCCGATGCCAAATTTTCCGTGTATAATTAAAGGTTAGATTCACTGGACAACAAGAGGTCAAAGGCTACTATGCTGAGATACAAATCTTCAATTCTTTTGGCTCCAGCCTTTCTCTGAGGAAACTAAATTCTTAGGAACAGTCACTGAGGTTCACAGCCCACAGAGTGTGGTGCTGCCATGTGTGATATAAAACCAAAGCAGTGGCTTTCTCATTTCTGACAGTTCTTGCAGGAACATTTCTTTGAGGCAGCAAAACTAAAGAGGGCCTTGACATGAAGCCGTGGTAAGGGTGTGCACATACATGCACTTGCATTTAAATCTTGGTTTTAGTTGTGTGGACTTGAACAAGTTAACTTCTAAAGCCCCAGTTTCCTTATCTTGTCAGATGAAAGTAAAAGTGGGCTCCCATCAGGAGGCTGTTGTAATAAGATAGCAATCAGCACTGTGCACAAGCAGCCAGGGAGTGGGTTTCCAGAGATGTGGTCTGTTCCCAAATGCACTTTGCATAAAAATTACAAGTCTGTCTATGAAATTACACTTCTTGCCTTCTATGGAAGCTATGTAGGTTATACCTGATGACTCTGTAGAGATATTAGGATGTTCCTTGAACTTGATCCTATTAAAAGCTATTTCCAGCTCCAACTATAATAATCAACAATTCAAAGTCATAGCAACAAGTTATCTCTAAGTAGACAGTATTCTTGATGCTGTTTTCTTAAGGCTCAAAGGAGGTGATTTTCAATGAGCATATACTATATAGCATATGCTTTCTAGGTTTCTACCCTGTTAAAAATATAAATTGCAAAAATGCAGACATCATGTTCATCCTGTATAACCCAGAGTTCAAAGCAATAAAGGCATGCATAGGTGCATGCCAATCATTTTAATAAGTGCCATCTTGAATCATTCAACCCGATGCTGGACACATGATTGACTTGATATATGTCATAATGCTAAATTGCACTTCAGATTCTGCATTTGTTAAGCAAAGAAATGAGTTTCCAAACCAAAATTCTTTGAGGTGGGCTGGTGATATTAGAGAAAGCATGTAAAGGTCGCTGGTATAATATGAAAAGAAATGATGGGTCTGTGGTTAATTTGAGAATTTATACAGCTCTCCCCCCACCCCAGTATTAAGCATACCAGTTCACTCCCTCCCTTGAAGAATTAGCTTATCTTGCAGCCTTCTTGTTTGTGGCTTCTGGCAGAGATAATGTAAGACGTTCCCACACTAATATGCTGTAGTTATCAGAGTCAGGTGCTTCTGGAATATTGCTGCTTTCTACAGTTTGGCTGCTGCAAGACCTACTAATGCCTATTTTTTTTTTTTTTAATTAGTTGGTTTAAAAGGTTTGCATGCAATTCCAGATGACTTTGTCGCCTTCTTTATCAGGGACGTCTGTGTTACCAGTAAACGAGTTTGATTCCCAGATAATGCTACTCACGACCAGTTCTGGACAACATGCGAAATAGATGAATCGTCACTTATTCACTCATGGCCCAGACACGAAGCATCGCTCGATCCAGAACTGAATTATCCCTGGTAGGGTCTCATTGGCACATGGCTCCAAGAACTCATCATTGAGATGTCAGTCATTCCTTCCTTTGGCTCTGAAGTCTCACAGATTTCCTGACCACAGTTAGGGGAACGAAAATCACTCGTAATCACAATCGCACCCGCCTTGCTTATTGGCTCACAGGCAATTTACTTCTCTCAAGTCTTCTGTCCATATCAGATCCGGGTGTTACCATTCCGAACTTCAATTAGAGACATTCAGCCTGACGGCTTCCCTGATATTATTCTCTGGCCCCCTATTTTCTGATATTGATCCCAAATGTTAGGTAAAATTGTAAGGAGAAAAAAAACCATGTGGTCAGCCATCCAGATATTTGTAAGCATTCAAATGCGTAGCATGCACAGACATGCCTTGGGATGATATAAAGCTTGAGGTTATATGTATCAGAATAGAATTTTTCTGCCACCAGCCTTCCATAGTGCATGCAAAACTCATAAAATTTTCCACTTACACAAAAGTCACCTACACCTGAGACAACTTTCAGCCAGTCACAGAATGTGGCAGAGGGTTTGAAATTTGAGGCTTCTTTCTCCAAACCATTTTCTGGAAGAGGACTAAAATAATTTTGAGATTTATTTTTCCACTAAAATGGTGCATGCAACCACTCCTCTGAGAAGGCAGAAAGAGCTACCATCAGCTTTGTATAAAACACAATTGTCTTTTCCTATTGCAATGACAAAACAACTACCACCCCCAAGTCCTGGATACCCAAGGCCCTCAGCCAGCAGCTGTAAAAAGGAGGTGATAAATTTTTATTCTCATTTTGTGCATTAAAATCTAACACATATCAAAGTTTCTACATGACTGACACATGAATTCAACTACTGTCTGTCTGATTAAAAATAAGTATTATTATTAGTAGCTCTGTATGTTACTTTGTTACACAATATTTTACTTAATCCATGCAGCAAACTATGTGCATATGCTATTTTCCACACTTTGTGATTAAGTCTACCATTATTCACTATTTTTAATTTAGTTCCTTCTCAGTGTGTACCTGTGTGAATTGTTTCAGTTATCGTATTTCTTTCTTAATTTTCTCCAATTTATAGACTGGTGTCATTGGCATCTCTCTATAATTTTATAGGTACTCAAAGTGTGTACACATCCCTTGGGTTTATACAGATGGTTTAAAGAAAGTAAACATTTCAGAAGCCTTTTTTAAAATCTATTATCCAAAATAGCTCCACTTTTTGTAGAGATTTTCTCCCCTTGGAAGTTTTCGTTTCCCATAGGTTTTTTTTTTTTTTTTTTTTCTTTTTGTGGTACTGGGGACTGAAGCCAATGTCTCCTGCAGGCTAGGCAAGCGCTACGTCACCCACCATGCTGGGACTCCTTTTCCCACATTTTAAAAACAAGCGAGACAATAGGTTACCACTGAGTTTATCCACTGAGTAGCTGTATGACATAAGAAAATTAACCTAAGTGTTCTGAGTTTTATTTACTGAAGGTAGCATGGAGGCACAATTCCCATCCCAACTCCACACACACCCCACATATGGGCCCAGTTAGATTACAGAGAGAAAATGCTGCCTTATGATGCCTTCTCTCACCCCAGGTGACAGACATCTCTGTGCATTCAGTGTGGGCTCAAAGGGCACTTGTCTCACTGTAGACCTCGCTTTCATTTTGCAATTGCTTCTGCAAAAATCATGAATGTTTTAGTCAAGTATCTGACAGTGGCTGGTGCTCCAGCCCACCTCCAGTCTACTGTGGTTGTTCTTTTATTTCCCTTTGTCCCCTGAACACTGTGTCCTCTACATGATCCTTAAGACATAGAAAATATTACATAAAACCTGAGTAAATAATTGAAATAAATAAAATCAGGAACTGTACTCAATAATTCTTACAACAATGCTGCAGCATAGGGGCTGAGAGCTTCACTTTGGTCATGAGAAAACCAAAGTTAAGGATAGTTACTAAAAACCCTTAGGTCAGCACAGCTAATGATTTCCAGAGCTGTGGTTTTTTCCCCAGACTTCCTGCTTTATTCAAAATCCTCTGATACTAACACAGAAATATCCAGCTCTTCATTACTCCTGCTGGCTCTGTCTTCTTAAGAATTTTGATATTTTATCATAAATTCTTGAATTCCCTTTAACATTTTTTCACTGAAATATTATTTGTCCTGACTATTGAGTTTTGCACCCCTTTAATTAGAAGATTGGGGTGAGTAACTCACTTACTTCACCCTTGTCCTTAGCCTTTCCCTTACCCCAATTGTCAAATATCAGATCTTCATGTAGATTTAATTCATTTTTTCATGATTCAGAAACTGCATACACATCCATGTTTCCATACAATGTTGATCACCTTGGAACCTAGTTATAAATAAGTCCTCATTGTCATGGAGCCTGGGGCAGGTTTACAAACCCACACTCGAATATTAATGAGTGGGAAATGGATGATTTTGTGATTCCTGACCTTTCCGCTTTAATCCATTAGGGAGTATAGATTGGTTAGTAGTTAGCACAACTGGGCGAAAGCTAAGTGGAAAATTGATTCTGGGTAAGTGCACATATGGTGGTTCTACCCATTAAAGATTCCCTTTTTAGCATTTTGAACTTTGGCTTGAAGACATCTCAAGATCACACCCCTGTGCGCCAAACTGAAGGTGCTGAATACTTGGCATGTGCTGACAGAGTTGTCAGTTCTTTACATGTTAATGAAAAGAATAATTTACAAAGAGATGGCAGAAATCCCAGTAGATTGGCACTAGCCTCTAGAAAGCAGCCCCCTAGGCCTCCTTACCTCCAGGTCAACTGGTTTGCTCATTACAGGGCTTGGCCAGGGCTTGCAAGTTTCAGTGTAGACTCCATTTTCTTTGACTCCATCCAAAGATTGGGCCTGGCTGTCTCTCTGACATTTCAGTCAGAGAGAAGGCATTGCAGTTTAATGGAGAGGGCTTGAGGGACCTGAGTTCTTCACCCCATCATTTCTCTGTCACTACTTTTCTTTGGGCTTTAATTTCCCCATCTGAAAAGTGAGGAGGTATGAAGTGGGTGATCTTTAAGGACCAACCCTGGAAGGATAAAATACCCTTAGCGCCCACTCTCGCTCATATCTATCTCTAGGTATGCCTTTTCTGAAGGAAAGAGTAGCAAATAGGTTTTGTTTCAAGCCTTAATTCCAGTTAACTTGTAGTCTGTGATGGAATTTTGTGATGGGGGTGTTCTGAAGCTATTTCTCACCCCAGAAGGTCAAGTTCCACCATACCTCTACTGAGTGGAGGTTCACAGAGGAGTCTTGCAGTTATTGTAATTCTCTTCCTTATACTAGACAGAGAGTTCATTTAAACAGGGATTCTCTTCTTTCCACTTGATACACATGGCATCTGGCTCAGGCTCTTTAAAATAACAGAATTCATTGATGTTGATGAACATAGTGAAGAAATGAAAGCATACCACTGAGGGAATCTTTAAAACTCTATGTTTTAGACATAAGTCTTCTGTTGAAATCAAAGTCCCGTTGTTGGCTAAGTGTTATCCTTGGCCTGGTTCCTTGGCTTCACTAAGCCAAAATTTCCTCACATAGGACTGAATAAGGTGGGAGTCCTTAGGAGAGCACCTGGTAGATATCAAGTACTCAGTGTCTATTAGTTATTATTATAACTATTAGAGCTTGACTATGGAAATGTATTATGTACCATGCTGAGGCCATGAGTATTTCATGTTTTCTTAGTACTTGTAAGAAAAATCAAGGCTTTTTGGTGGAAAAAGCAAACATAACCTTATCCTTTTAAGATGGAAGCAGTAGGTGGGAGATGTACAGAGAATAACAGTCAAGAATTTGGAGTCTGTGATTCCCTCTACATGATTTGTAATCCCTTCATGCTTAAGTCTTATGGATCAGTGGACATTTCTTCCTCACAACTTGATTGAGGGTGATGGGTATGAAATGGCTCTTTCCTTCACTCTTACCCTGGTTAGACCAGCTCCTCATAGCTGCATACATTCCTGAACTTTTGTAAATATTATATCCTAAAACACCACACAAAAGAAAATCACCAGAGATGCTGGGTTATGGGGATCCCTTTTCCACTGTGTGATTATTGCCTATGTATGCTTCGAGATATGTAAGGATAACACAGAGGATGTAGGGAGGGAGCTGTATAAACATGTATTTGTGCATCAGTACAGGTAACACTAGAAGGAAAGGGAAATATGAACTCAGTCATAATGCTGACTGGTGGATTATGCTACTGATGTCAAAATGGCTTTCAGAGGTTCTGAAGAGCGGTGGACACTCATTGTCTTTACCCTATATCTTTTGACCATTATCAGTACCCAGAGGATCTTCACCCGTTATAGTCAATTCATGAGATTGCTTTCACAACTTTCTTCATAACCTTCATTTTTGATCCCTTCAGTTTCCAAGAGTAAGTTTGCTTCCTTCCTGCCTTGATGGCAAAAAAAATACATTTATCCTTGTCTAAGCCCATTTTGTATTGAGTCCGTTCATAACAGAATGGCACAGACTGAGTAAATTGTAATGAGGAGAAATTTATAACGCATGGTCCTGATGGCTCCAAAGTCCAAGACCAAGGTACCTGTGTATGATAACACTAAGTCATGATGGAAGATTAAAATCAACCGAGGTCATATTTAAAAAGTAAAAAATAATCCAACACTCAAAAATTGGGACACAGAGGAAAGTGGAAAAAAGGAAAGAGTAAAAAAGCCAACATGCATTTCTTAGCCACTATGTATCAAGCACTGTCTTAGCCACTTAATCATGTTTATATCAATGCTGTGCCTGTACTTATGCCTGAAGCTATATCAGTAATTCTAAATGTATCTGTCCTCTATACCTACACATAATGTATATATGCATCCATTATTATTGTTTATATGCTACAAATGGGGAAACTGAGGCCCAGAGAGGTTAGGAAACACAAGAGGTCTTACTAGAAAGAGGGAAAAATGACAGTGGGTAAAAGTGTTCCTGTGACTCATCTCTTCTTTGCTTCCCAAACTCCCATTTATATCTTTCTTGACATAATAACTACCATTTATTAAATGTCAGCTTTCTCCTAAATTCTCTACATGCATCACTTCATGATAATCAGAACACAATGAAGTAGCTGTGATTGTTCTCCCACATTATATAAATGAGAAGATGGAGACTTAGACAACTTACCTATGAGGAATTTCAAAACAGGACTTCAAGTTGAGACATTCTCTGTCTCATCATGTTCCCATTCCATCATCCTATATATATATATACACACACACACACACACATATATACAAATATGTATATATAGCATATAAATGTATATATACAGATGTGTGTACCTACGCATACACACACACACATATATATACCTGGTGTTAGTATCTAACATGCTTTGAGCTCTTATGTATTAGTTATTAAATCAAACGGTTCCTATTTTGATAAAGTTTTAACCACTGGAAAACCCCATGAGTAAGGTGCTGTCAGTTTCATTGCTCACATGAGAAAACTGAGGATCGGAGAATGTTAAATGTTTACCAAGGTCGTACAGTAAGTCAATGGCTGAGAAGGGATGTCTTCAGACTCTTCACTCTTAGACAGCTGAAGGGAAAGGGATGGAAAAGAGGACTGGGCAGAGTAATGAGGCACCTTCTTCCTTAGAAGCAGAGGTAGACAACGCAAACTTCACTAGAACTCGACTTTGTTGGACCATCACTCCGCTCAAGCTTTAGCTAGATGCCGTTCATGGGTTTCAGTTCCCAGTTAAATAGCATGCTGCCATCTCTGAATTCTCATATTCATGCAAATCTAGAAGGATGTCCCAGCATGCCCCTGTCTGTTTAGCCTCATCTGATGTATTAAGCCTACATTTCTGGGAAGGACAGGGTTATTTTGTTTGTCTTATATAAAGCACCAGCACACTCTCTGCTTAGAAAGTCTTACTTGATGTACTGACAGCCCTAATTAGGAAAATCCACTGCAGTGTGGAAGAGGCCACAGTATTCAGGGAAAACACTTCCTGCCTAGAAGTCAGTCTGGAGCCTCAACTGCTGAGATCAAAGCACAATGTCTGAAAGAACTCCAGGTTCTAGGTTCTTCTGCCTATAAACAATGAATGTAAGGTCTGGAGCCAGGTAAACTGTTCAAATTTGTCTTAGTTACTTTTTTTTGTTGCTGAGGGAAAAATACCCTACATTCAAATTTAAAGGAGGAAAGGTTTATTTTGTCTCACCGTTTATAGAGATTTCAGTTTATGGCTGTCTCTAGGTGGGGTGGCCAAAGGGCATCGCAGAGGACAAACAGCTCATGGCAAGTCTAAGGCAGCAAAGCAGTGACGTAGCTAGCAGCAAGTGACAATAGCCAACAGCCCTTCTTCTGTCCCTTATATTGTATTCAGGGGGTAGCAATCACACTCAAGGAGGCTTTTCCCATTACCCACTCGCTGAATGGTGCCAACCCAGTGAGTAATTACTAAATTACTATTTAGTAATCACATGTCCTCCGTCCCAGCATCACACAGTTAACCCCAGCATCACAGACTTTAGACACAACCATCTCTGAAAAGCCCCACCTGTGACCACAAGAGGCTTTAGGGCTTATCTAGACACAAGCCATAACAAAATTTCATGTCTCTGATCCATTTGTTATTAATTAGATGATCTTAAATTAGTTAAAATGTTTCAGTCTCAATTTCCTAAACTTTTAAATTATGATCACTTTGAGCATTAGCATGTCTTAAATTAGACAATCAATGTGCCGACAATGCCCAGCATATTGCCTGGCAGAGAATACATTTTAAAATATGGTAGAAGTAACAATTATCAATTATTACCATTATCTTCACCTTTGCCCTCACCATTAATAGCATAAGAAATAAACCAATATTGCCATATATCCTTCAGAGTATCAGAATATACCCTTGGTAGATAATTTGGTCAAAGGCTTGTAGGTTGCCGAAAAGATCCCCTTTGTCAAGTTTAAATATTTGCTCATCCTAAAGGCAAAGGAGAGATTGCTTTACAGATTAATGTGTGATCCAATTTTAAATTTCCCTTGTTGGAAAGAGGGATTGTAAATAATGACCTGGAGATTTGAATATCAACACTCCCTAGAGAAGAAGTAGCCAAATGGCATTCTCTGCTGCTTTCAGCAAATCTAATTAGGGAAAGGCTCAATTTACAATGAATCATGGGAGGGGTTTGTAAAGGACACTGATCATGAATAAAGACAGCGATGATCTAGTCGAAATAACTTTCATAATTAATATTTACACTATTCAGTACAGTTAAAAAGATTTCATAATCATGACCTTTACAACAACTCTTTGGACATGTGTTATTATTTTTTCCAGAATCCAATGTCTCACAAAGTCCTGCTGATTATATGCTTTCATTATGTCTAGAGTCCCACCACAGACACAGTCCTGGGTCAGGCCTCATCACCTCTTAGCTGATTCCCACCTCACCTCCTCGCTGCTTCTCCTTCCTCAGTTCCACACACTCCACGCAGTTTCTACTGTCACGAGAGAAGGCTCTTGGCACGGCACAACCATAATCACTTCTCACCCTGTGAAAAACACATCATCCTCCCCTCCTTCCTGCTTCCTTCCACCCTCCCCTCCTCTCTCTCTCCCTTCCACTGTTCCCTTTTGAGCAAATTCTATCTTATAAGCCTCACCCTGACACAGCAGCAATTGCAAGCATTTAAGCAGAGGCACAGGGGAGAACACAGACAAGCTCTGTGCCCGCTCCCTGTTTTCTTCTCCCCTCCTGAGTACGAACAGTCCGTGGAACCCAGGGAGAAATGTCGCTGGCCTGTGATAAAGCTCAACATCCTTACCTGGGAAAAGAGCCCCCATGTAACCCCCAGATCTCCTCAGTGAGAAATTAGCCTGCATTAAAAGAGAATCAGGAGAAGTGGGGCTCCTGTGTGAAACCTGAACTGAGTGTCTAGGGAGAGAAGAGGGAGGTCAGACAGAGTGAGCAACACACCTCCCTTCTCGTTATGTTTTGATCAAACTGAATTTTTTGTAGGTACCTAAATGAAATACACATCCTCACATCTCAGACCCTTGCACAAGTTAGATTGTTTTTCAACACAGTCTCACAAATATGCTACTGTGTGAGCTCCTTAACTCTCTGCCCTTCTTTTAGGCCATCTGCTTTATCTTGTGTATGTCTTTTTTATATCAATTCATGCTTACCTGTATAATAATGCATATGAGTAGGTACTGGCATGGCATTGTTATGTCTGCTTCTCGCACTAGACTTTAATAATAGAGATCAGTTCTTGCTCATCTTTTTTTACTTGCACAATGTTGGCCAAAGAGTGGGTGCTCAGCAAATATTTGTCAAACTCAATGCCAAGCTTAATTTTACAAATGAACCTGCAGATAGCTTACAAGCACTGGCTAACTGGAATAGCAAAGGCCAAAACCTCTAAGATACAGGCATTTACTTCACGAAAAGATTTGACTGAGAGGAATTGAATTAACAAATGACTTTACTCAAGACACAGCTATTATCTTGTGAGATGTGCACCATTAACTCACCTGTATAACAGACTGTCTACATTTGGAATATCAAACTAATTCTGTAACTTGTATAGAATGAGATGAGGTGTGTGATGGAGGAAGAAACTAAAAGAGAAGTATATTGGCAGGATGCAGGGCTTTCTGGCATCTGTACACTGTAGCCTCAATAATCTGAGGTTTTGACCAAGAAAATCAATGTGAAAGAGCAGAGAGCTAATGTATGGGCAATCACCATAGAAACAGCATGGCTCCCACAATAGGTCAAGACTTCATAGTAGCCAATCAGGAAATTATAATATTGTAATAATGAATGCAGAGAACTAAAGTAGAGGGGCCTCCTGACCATGGGAACTATAAAGAGGAAGAAAATTGACAGTGATCCCCAAGGGGAGAGACACAAAGCAGGAACAGTAGAGTCACCAGAAAAGCAAAGCTTTATCAGATGTAATCTTAGCTCTGATCAAAAACTACTTCATGATTCTATTTAGCAGTTTATTTTAGGTTTCTTTCCTCTTCTATTTTTACACATTTGTATAACGTATATGTGTAAAAGTAATCATTTAAAACATGCACTTTAATGTAAGACCTATTCAAATGCAGGGTCAGGATTGTACCTGTTATGGCGTGAGTCTACATGTGCCCCCACAGCCTCATGTAGTCACAGTCAAGGCTTTTTCAGAGGTGGCTGAATCCAGAGCATGTGATGCTGGGATTGAGGGTGTGTGATTACTAAATTAGTCCACTGACTGGTTTGGCACTGCCCTAATCTGGGTAGATTGGTATAATATAAGGGACAGAATGAGGGTTGTCTTCTCTCTTGCCATGAATCTGTCCTCTGCAATCCTCCACTGCCAGGCCACCCTGCCTTGGTGCCAGCTGTTTATAGATTGGAACCTCTACAAAATTTGAGTTAAGTAAATTCTCCCACTTTTAACTTTTGGTGTCAGGCTTTTGATCTCAGCAACAAGTGAAAAGTGACTAAGATAATCCCTGACTAAAAACAACCTCAAGAGTGTAACTTTGGAGCTGCCATCTTCCTGTGTTATCCTGGGCCTTCTCCTTGACCTGTGCTACACCCACATTTCAGCTGCCTTAGGACTTTCTGATGGCTAAAGTCTGCTCTACTTGCATGGACCCAGTGCATCAAAAGAGCTGGAGAGTTGTGACTGTGGGACCCACCCTCAGCAGTCATCTGACGAATGCTGGAATAAAGGCTAAACATCCCAACTGCCTTCCACGTCTGATGGGGTAACTCCCTGGTAAATTTTCTGCACTGACATCTACAGTGTCAGAGTTTTTGCAGTGAAATTAAGTTCCAGTTACTCACAGAGGTGTCTGGCTGGAAAATGCCTTTGTTGCTGGCTCTGTTCCATTTCCTGTCTTACTCCCTTCTTCCTCCAAGGATTCTGAGATCTTTTCCCACAGAAACTACTTACAGTTGAATTCTATTTCCAGGTTGTTTTTCAAGGAATGAAACTAAGAGATTGCTTAAACTCTGTGATCATCATTTACCTTCTCTGAAAATACTGACCACAGAACACAATTGCATCTTGTGAAGATTACATAAGATAATGCATGCAAAGTGCTTAGCATAATGCCTGTCATATTTGAATGATTAAAATGTGCTACACATAAATTGTACTGTTGATAAGAGACTACAAGGTACTAGGATTCCAAATTCTTTATTAGGTCCTGTGGAGAGGATGGCAAGCAACATGCAGCTCATCTCTGCCCGTGTGGAAGGTACAGTCTTACAGAAATGTAATGTCACTATGATGCTACATAGTGAATGTTCCCAGAGAGGTGGGCAGTGATTTGGGAAGACAACATAGAACTTAGCCCAGTTGGAGACTTCAAATAATACTTGACAGGAAGCTGCTATTTAAGACATAATAAGAATTGTCCAGGCCAAATATGTGAATTTTATGGATGCATGTGTGTATGCACATGTGCACATAGATATGTAGTAAACAGTACACTAGAAGGATAAAATTGAATGTTAAAGATGGATAGAAGTGGTAAAGAAAATCAAAAAAGAAGAGAGAAAGAGAATGTCAGACAGACAGACAGAGTATAATTCCCTTTAAGGAACAGGAAAAAGGTGGCCTTCACTCCAGTTTCATAATCATTTAACGACCAGCTAATAATCACTACTTCAGTTCCCAAATTTTTGATTGTTGTTTGTTTGTTTGGTTTTGGGGGGATACTGGGAAATGATACAGATGCTGTGAACAAATAATGCTAATTAGTCACTGAAAGAAATACCTTTAAATCCACGCATAGTTTTTCTTAGTTCATTTGAATGTGTGTCTTACGAGTTGTGTTACACTTGGGCAAGTCTCTAGCTATGTCAACTCTGATTCACTAACAAAGGAATTTTCTGAAGTGCAGAGTGCCACCCTGAGGCCAGGCCTGTTCGCAGAGTGATGCTTCCAATAAGCCTCCTTGGTAGGCACCTTTTCCATGCAAGGCTCATTTTGCCATTGTGTGCTGATCTGATATCAGGACCCAACCTCTACCCCTGTCATCAATTCTAGAATTTAGATCTCTCTGCTCAGATACCAGGAAATGCACACTCTCAGCAATTTCAGCAGCCAAGACCATTGCTGAAAGCCTGAACAATCTCCCTTACTCGTCAAGTCTTGGGCCCTGGACAAGTTATAAATCAGATGGCTGTGGTAGAAGTGAATTAAATATTACATAGAGCAGCTCTCTGAACTCTTAGAAGGGAAAGTGCTCAATAAATGCTTGTTATTAGTATTGCTTCTGGCTGTAGACCCTGGGGCATCTGAGACCCTTTATATTTTATATCTTTTCTTTCTTTTTTTTTAGTGGTTGTAATGAAACTTACCTGCCTGCCATTATGCCTTGATAGTCTTTCACATCTTTAATCTTGAATAACTTCAAGAGCCAATGACCATTGGAATTGCCACCGCCCAGACATCATCAAGAAGACGTATGTTTTATTCTTAATTGGGTGGTATAGATTAGTTTTCTTTTCAGTATTACTGGAAAGCAGTATGAGTGGATTTTCCAGAATGGTGCAATAAAAATAAAATTTGATTGATTAATTCAATAGCAATGGCTGGGCAGCCTCTGTTGTGCAGCCCTGGAAAGGAAATACACAATGGCCTACTAGTGGAGGCTACAGAACACACAGTGCTTGAGGGAGACACTCCTGAGATAGTTGTTGGCTTCTTGGAGAACAACTCAGTCGTGAAGCACAAGTCAAAGTGAATGCACAAGTCAAAGTGAATGGTTTCTTATTCTTGTGAGTTTCAACTACTGAGTTTATAACTTTGGGATATTAGGACATAGACAATTAATTATATTTCTGATGGTGTTTATCAGGTCACTTTTCATTTTTCCATGCTTTTTTTCTGCCTATAACACATCTAGTACTTTGTTTTGGGTGAAATCAAAAGAGTTCTTACCCCAAGAAAAATACCTGCTGTAGAGGTGAGTGGTTTACTCTGATGAACAGGGAATTGTAATTAGAGGTCATGGAACATAACGTGTTCTGTATATGCATGTCTTTCTGGAGAAAGGACTATATTAGCTTTTGCAAGATGTCCTTGAGTTCAAAATCTAAACTCAATATACTATATCAGTCATATAGCAACTGTGCCAAATATGATTATTAAATGAATTTCATGGAAAATGCTTCCTACTAACCTAAATTTTTGTTAATATTTATTTTCTCTTTAACATTCTCATCTACTTATTTTATAGCTAGTGTTATGTTAAAATTATCAACATGCATTTTTTAGAAATATCTGTTATTCCTTTCTTTATTCAAAATTGTTGAACGCCAGACAACATTCTCATTCCTGGAAGATATAATAGTAAATAAGGTGGACTAAGTCCCTGTCCTCATGTAGTTGACATTATAAAGGAGAGAGAAGCTACATGTTAGAAAATAAATAGAATAAATTTCACATTGAAACTATCTTGGATATGAAAAATACAGTAAGTAACAAGAAAATACAAAATAAGGGGAAGGTAAAATTTTGAATTTTGAAACAGTCCATCCAAATAATTTTCTCTACATGAATAAAAACTACAAAGAAAGAGCAGTGTGGGCTCCAAGAAATATATGAGAACATTCTGGCAGAGGATATAACAAATGCAAAGGTTCTGGAGTGAGAGCCAATTTCGGTTTCTCTAGGGTCTAAAAAGAAAGCAGAGTGCTTGGGGGAAAGTAGTTAAAGAAGTTAAAAAAATAGCCAGGAGACAGAGAGATAGTATGGGGACCTTGTAGGTTTTGATAATGAGTGCTGTGTACTTTCTCGTAGTTACTTTGCTCATTGCTGAGCCCAGATACCCGACACCCAATGCTAAAGAGGAAGGGTTTACTTGTGCACAATTTGCAGAGAGTTCAGTTCATAATCAGCTGGTTCCAAGGCAGGGTGGCAGGGTGGAGGTGATCACAAAAGAGAAACAGTTCATGGCAGGCAGCAGGCAGCAGAGCTGTGAAAGTAGTGACTGACGAGCAATGATCCTCTTTCTGTCCTTACAGCCTGTCCCGATTGCCTGCCTGAGGGCAATACTCACACTCTTTACCCTAGCATCACACCATGGATCAGCCCCCGCTCACATCTTACATCCACCCACCTCTGAAAAGCCCCCCAGACTCCCATGGGGGTCTTGGGAGACATCTAGACACAAGCCATAACATACACATTTTTATGCACTGGAAAGCCATGGGGGCATCTGAGTGAATGTCTCTGTCTTGTTCTTTGGGTGATAGACACATAGCAGCAAACAAGATAAGAACAGAGGTTTCTGTTGCAGAAAGATGATGATGATTTGAACAAGAAATCCTAGAGGTAATATGACTTGTTCAAATTAAGGGAAAAAACATCTGGAGATTATGAGCTGAGAAGTTTGGATGATAAAAAATAGAAAAGGATTTTTTAAGCTTTAAAGGAAAAACAGCATAGATACTTGCAGTATGCTTTTAATAATGGCCAACATTTACTGAACACTACGTATCATGCCCCATGCTAAGTGTTTTATGCTCACTATATCTTTTAATAGCTGTCTGCTATGTTTTGTTTGTTTGTTTGTTTTGGTTTAAATCTGATTCTCTGTATGTAGATTTTTACCTATTTAGTTCTTGTTATCCTCCAACCAAAGCCATGGGTTCAACACTTCAATGGAAATGTCTAAGCACTTTAATTTCCTGAGTTTCCAGATCCAGGGAGTTCCCTGGACTTACTGGTTCTTCAGTGTTGTGTTCCTCAGATAATCACTCTGTCCTGCTGAGCTTTATCCTTCTCAGACCTACAGGACAGGAGAGCAGCACCTGTCTTCCTGGCATTCCTGCTCTTCAGCTCTGTAAATTAATTATTTTGTGTGTATTTGTCACGCATGAAGGAACAGACAAAGAAATTTTCACTACACAGAAAAAATTAAAAATAAAAGTTCTTTAATCAGGTCTCAAGTGGCTGCTATGAAAATAACAGGCATTTCATTAAGTCCAGCTCCTGGAAAAAGAATCACATAAACTCACTGAATGAGTTTCTAAGTCTGGGCATTCACACAGTAAAAGACTGTTCTTGTCATATTTATTGATATGGATGAGAGTAAGTAAGGGCAGCCTCATGGGCTGCGGTCATACCGTGATGGCACAGCTTGTCTACAGTGCCTAAACGTGTGCTGCAGCCTAGACAGCACCTTTTCTATCTAGGAGGCCAGGCTTTCCTAGGCATAATGTATTCTGCACTTTTTAAAGTCAAAGCACTATTGTTTCATTGGGTAATTTTCATATGAATAGTACAATCAACAAGTGACACCTGCAATTAGTTTCAGACAATGCTTCATGATGAATACAAACAAGTACAAGTTAAAGAAAGAATTAAGAGTCACTGATAGTACCTGGGACTGGCTCCTGACTTTTCCTGTACAGTTGGTATGTGACAGAGAAATGTATTGACTTGATGACATATCCATGGAGACCAGAGCTGAAAGCTTGATAGCCACATCTATTAGGTTGTTGGATGCTGTCATGGACGTGCACCAAACCCCAGGCAACTACTAGGAGTCAAGACCAGGTGAAGGTAAGGGGTCAGCAGTGAAGAGAACCATGCAGTAGGATGTTTCATAGCTGTGTTTATTTTGAGACAGCATTTCATGAGCTAGGTTAAGGTCACTTTTGCTCCTGACACTTGAACTTCTATAAATTATTTTACCAGCGAGACTTAAATTTTTCCATTTCTTGAACTGGAAGACTAGACTAGATGATCTCTCTTGTTCTGGCAAAATTATGCTTCTCTAGAAATATAGTTGTATTTGAAACCAATTTCAAAATTGGCATGGGGAAGGATAAATTGATGAGCATTTTGGCACAAATCAAATCTTTCATAATTAAGTCTCAACTTGAAGAAAAAAAAGACAATTAAAAGACCAAATAAAAACCTCATAAATTCAATAATTCAACATATGCACTCACAGCTGGGGAGGATAAAATATTCTCCTTTAATTTCTAATCTTTTCAGTCTAATAAAAGATAATCAAGTTTTGAAACTTACAGAAAATAAGAACAGACCAATAACTGAAAAATCATAGAAATACCTTTAAGAACTATCTTGGCAAAAGATATTCATTTCTGAGAGAATTAATGGTGATTTTATCCAGGTATCTAAGAAATAATGTATAAACACATTCATTTTAATGTATTCGGGAAAGCATAAGATTGGAAAACTATCCAATTCATTCTACAAGGAAGATAGGATTCAAATCCTCAAAAGTGGTGAAATATGTCAAAAAGGAAGACAATGAAGAAAATGATCTAAATTATGAATCTCTATTCAAAACCCTAAATTGACTACTTCAAAAAAAGCTTAATAATCTAATATTTCTGATGTATAAATTTTTATGTTCAATACAGGGCAATTGAACAATGCAATGGATGTTTATCAGCAGAGTAATAATATAAAAGTAGATGATTACTTCCTCATTTGCCAAATGCATTTGATAAAATTTAATAACCTTAAAAATCTTTTCATATTAGAATAAAGTAATTCTTCCTACGAAAAATACTCAGATTTTAAATTACAAGCCAAATGACTCTTTACCAGGAGGCACCCTTTAGATATAAAACAAGTTTTTCTACTCTGCTTAATATTTTTAATATGTTAAGTAGATTTAGCTGGTTCAATAAGATAAAGAAATAAAATTAATATATTAGAAATAAAAAGTATCATTAACCCATAAGCTTTGTTTGCAGTTGCAAAATCCAAAATATTTTGAAAGCTGAATGTTTTGCTCTGCTCATTTAATACAAAAATCATTCTGATGTAAAGCAACTTAGTGTGGATGTTCATACTGCTGCAGAAATATTAATATGTTTGAGTTTCGGTTTCCTCTGCAGATTCTCTTGAGGTTGTTATGTAATATTTGGAACGTGCACCACATTACCATTCAGAATTCTATATTACAAAACATATCTAGCCCTCAGGAGTTTAGATAAAGTGTTGAGAATCTCTATTATTTGGAGATGATATGATCACACATGGAAGTCATTTTTTAAATCAGATTTTTGATAGTATTAATAAACATAAATGTTTAATATAATGTCTATAATCAATGAAGAAAAGCTAAACATTATCAATTTATTGAACTCTCTAGCCTCCACTCTCAAGGTACTTGAGAGTGTGGGTTATGTTTTGCTCCTTTCTTTTAGTTTTAGGTAGTATGTTGTTTGGTATAGAAACTGTAAAGAGAAATGTTATCTAAAAGAATAGGAGAGGAGTGTGCAAATGAGAAAATCATTATTGCTAAGTTTTAGCATTGGCTTTTGTTTATCTAAATAGGAAATGGAGACATGAGGGAGAGAAAATTGAGCTTATTTCTGCAAAGAACCTGTTTATCATCTTCTACCATAAGCACCTACATGGTCCCTCCTTTTATTTTATGATGTGTCTTCTTTTTTAAGTTGACATAATCATTATAAAACTTTATGAGATACCATATGATATTTTGATACATGTATACATTGTCTAATGATCAACTCAGGGCAATTAATATAACCATCACCTCAAATATTTACTAGTTATTCTTGGTGAGCTACTCAAATTTCTTCTAGCTATTTTGAAATATGCAATAAATCACTACATTATGCTGAATGATAGTTACTCTACTATGTAACAGGTAAGCGGGCCATATTCTTTCTTTTACTAGCAGTAGCTTTGTACCCACTGGACGACCTTATCTCAATACTTGCTTCCTCTGCTCACCCTCCCAAGCTTGTGCTGTTCACCGTTCAACTCTTTACTGCTGTAAGGTCCAAGCAATCCCATTGCTTGGTATAAAAGCTAATGACAGTGAAATCATCATAGCGAAGAGCTATCTACATCCCTATGGTTCATACTGTATTATTCACAGTAGTGAACATGTGGCATTAGCCTAAATGTTCATCCAAGAATGAATAAAGAAGATGTATATATTATTATTATTATTTGTGACAACATAAATAAACCTAGAGAACATTATACTAAGTGAAATCAGCCAAGCACAAAAAAATAAATACTACGCGATCTCACTCGGGTGGAAAATAAAAGTTCAACTGATCTCATGAAAGAATCCCCTCCTCATAAAGGCCACTCCTGGCGTATTGCAAAGATGTCTTGTTTAAGGGCATGTATGTTCACATGTCCTTTTCTAGAGCCTGCCATGGTTATCCTCATCCTGTTTCTTCTATTCACTCTTCAGTTCCATTTAACTAGATTTTGTTAAGTGAGTGCTATAGCTTAGCACTAGGTTACATCCAAATAACTTGGAGCAGTTAACGAGCAAAGAGCCAGTTCTCCAGGCCCTTACTAGTTATTGGTAGAATGATATACAACATTGGAGTATTTCAATCCTTAGAAATATGGCTAGTGATTTAAATATAGACAAGCTATAATTGTTTTAAGTTTCACAGGGAAGCTTCTTATAAAAAGGAATTCAAAAGATGAATCAGAGTGTGTCAGGCAGGCAAGGAGACAGAGAGCAAAGACCATTGCAGGCCTATGCAGATTGCAGGAGAAAGAGAGCGAACAGGAGGCCAGGCAGGATGGTGAGGGAATCAGAGTTATGTTGAAGAAACTGGACTTTAGCATGAGACAATGAGGTGCCTTTGAGGTTTTACTATGGGGGTAGTTGTGCAAGTGCTCCTGCTCCAAATCATCTCAAGCCTGATACTGGACAATCATGTCCCATAAATGAGGTGGGTTTCTTTTATCACAGGAATTTGTGCACCCGTATCTATCTTCCCTGGACACAGCCTTAGTTCACTTTCCCTATACCTGCCCAGCTTCCCTCATGGGACCAGTTGCTCCTGCCTGCCCTGGTACACCCCATCCCTGATGGGCCTGTCCTACAGAAATGACATAGTGTGGGTTGTAGTTCAGCAACATCCGTGTCTCCTGACAGCTGATTAACAGTGCAGAATCTCGGATCCTGCTCATAACCTATTAAATAAGAATCTGAAAGCTAACTAGAGCCCCAGGGAGTCATGAAGACATGAAAGCACAATTTCTCACATGATGGGCTCTGGTCCTGAGCCCATCTGTACTGTGACAGAAACGTCATCAGCCTTGAGCCAGGAGAGCACATGGAAGGAAACCAGTTCCACTGAGGGTCAGGCCCCAGGCTGATGATTGAGGCTGGGCCAGAACAGGCCATGTTGTCTCATTTCATCTTGTTATCTCACAGATGCATATCCAGGGACATTTAATATCATTGTGCACCATCTTTCTCAAATCCCATCATGAAACCAAGGAAAACGCACCCACATCACCACC
Organism: Dinomys branickii; assembly: GCA_004027595.1. Classification (NCBI taxonomy): domain Eukaryota; kingdom Metazoa; phylum Chordata; class Mammalia; order Rodentia; family Dinomyidae; genus Dinomys; species Dinomys branickii. The sequence goes on along the minus strand of PVLD010014666.1, from coordinate 21,666 downwards.
ATTCAAAAAATACATAGCTCCACCTTAGAAAGATACACATCAGTCCTTGAACAACCAGCTCTGCATTCCTATCAGCACTGAATGACATCTTGCCATCTCAGCCAGCTCATGGCGGCTCCACAGCAAACTGATTCCCCTCATGGCCCCCCAAATCCCTATATTGCCTGATCCTCCTACACAGATTCTGCAGGTAAATTTAACATTCCATGGCTCACACCCGAGTCCCAGATTCTCTGCCAGCACAGTCCTATTTCAGAGAGAGAAATCACATAGCTGAAAAGCAGCTGGCTTTCAGAGAGGGAGCAGAGCGGGTAGAGTTGACGTAACTGCCGACCACGGTGTATTTATGGATATCATTGGAACAAATGTCTCTCGTAATGGCGGCCATCACCTCCTCATATCACATCATGGAGACACTGGGAAACAAATAGGCCTTAAACCTGTTTTTCTATTAGGTTAATAATGCCTCATTCACTAGCAGTCTCCTAGCCAGGCAGCGTATGATTCGTACCTACACTCGAATTCCTGAAGCATTTTGGGAAAATAATAATAAAAAAAAAGAAATGATACATATTTCTTAAAAATATCAATTTCAGTGTTGGGCTTATAACTCAGTGGTAAAGTGCACATGGTTAGAGTGTGTGACCTCTGGTTTTAATGCCCAGCATCAAAATCAGTAAATAAAAAATACAAATAAAATATCATTTTAATCGATAGTATGTTCCTCAGTGCATCAAGCAGATGATTTTTCCAGTTGGACTTAAAGGATGTTGAAATGAATTACCAGGGACTCAGATTCCTTGGAAATTGGTCTGGAATGGGAGAAAAACACAATCATTTTTATTTGGAAGTATCTAAATTACTCTTTTCTGAGTTCCTTGCTGGTCCCCTTCCTACCCTCTCCAGCTGAAAGCCACTTGAAATCTTTCCTCTCTGTGTCTTTCTCTCTGTTTTTGCTGCTTCTGTGCTTGTCCTGAACCAACTTCCCTGCTTCTCTCACTTGGCTTCTTGCAGAAGTTGCCTCCAATGTCTCTGACTGGGCTCCGAGTCTCCAACATGCTCTCCGCTTTGGGTTATTATTGCGTGTGTGCTGTGTTCTTGTCCAGACTGTGAACTCCTTGGGATGATGGGCCAGTCCTGTGTCTTTTGCTTTTCTACTTCCAGAAACAAGCGTAGGAACGTACTACAAGGTGATGCAGCACACTAAAAACTACTAACACGGGAAAGTCCCTGAATACTTAAATAAAGGACTCAATGCAGGAAAACTAAATATCTCCTAGCTTGCACTTGTCACAAATTGTTTCTCCTGGGCAAGTGATGTTAAATGGAACTGAATCATCAATATTCTTATTTTGTGAGATGTGTGAAATGTCATTGACATTTTCTCTATTGGGTTGCCATGTTTATTGATTCGTCTTATTGACTATGAAGCATTGATAGAGCTTTCTCAAAGTAACTACAACTTCAGTCACCTAAACACTATTTTTCATTCTACTAACTAGAAATCTTTAAGCCTCCTCTAACAAAGAGAAAATAGTGACCATAGGTATTCTTGCAAGCAAACTCAGAAACGGTTAGTTATGGGTAGGGCATTGCTCTTACACCGGTTTTCCACACCAAGAAGTGTACCTTTAAGTGTTTTGAATGCTAGGCAGTCACTGGCAGCTGTGGAGAAAGGGGACCTTAAACACAGCTCTAGTGAAGCTGGACAGCATCCCTGCTATGCCCTGTCAAGCTGCATCCATCAAAATAGATTAGGAGTGAAGATGTTACATGATGTGACTAAGGGGACCAATATCATAACCTACCGCCCGTGCTTTCCTTACAATTCTGGGGTAAAGAGGTTCCCTGCCAGAGGGCTGAGATTGGAGACACCTGGCATAGGGAAGCAGGAAAGAGGACTGTTGCATTCCTTATTTAGAAAATTTGTGCTTAGTACTTGGAGGGGATGGAGTGGTAGATTGATACGATTTCCATAGTCTCATTTTAGAGTCTTGATTGGAAGCTGTAGTATCCAATATTTCATTTTTTATAGGCCCAGAATTATAGAAACTCCACATTTTAGGAGCTAGATGCTCACTTGGGAGCAGGGACAGAGCGAAAAGTTTGTGAAGTCTTCTCTTTCATTGGGTGTGAACGAAGGTCACCTCAACCGGCTCTATGCACCGGCAAGGCCAAGAAATGCAATTGAAGGTTAAGGGCATCTGGCGCCAACTCAGAGGTGGTTGAATCACGGCTTCTGCCTATTGACATTGGGGCCCTGGGGCTGCTTTCAGTTTCAAGCAGATGAATCCCTTGACTTTAGCCGTCAGGAAAGAGATGCACCTTCACTCCTGCCTGAACCATGTCAATGCTAGTCTTGAGTGTGTCTGCTAGCACTGATTTACAGACTACAGCAGCAGAAAATACAAGCAAGAAAGCTGTCTCCCAAGAGGGCCACCTTACTCAGAACAGTGGAAAGCCCCACATACACTACAACAGGGGAACTCTGCCCCATTGCTCTCCCTTGTGAAGCATATTTGACAAATGCTGATCATATAGTTAACCAGAAAGGCTAATGAAAAAGCTTATTTTACTTGGGTGAATTCACTTTAATTATCCTCATTTGTTCAAGGCAAGTGCAAAACATTTTTTTTTTAATTGTAGAGTTGATATACTGTGGCCATTTTGGAAATGGATCCCAGAACCATATTTACCACTGTTCAAATCCCAGTTCCATTGCTTCCTAACTGTCAAAATTTAAGAGTTACTTGCCTTTCTGTGCCACAGTTTTCTTTTCTGAAAGATGGGGACAAATCTTACTTAAATGCACTTATATATAGATATTGTGCAGTGTCTAGCACATGGTAAGTGTTCCATAAATGCTACTTTAACTTTGATCACTGGCTCTGTTTCATCTTTCTACCTTCTCAAAAGAAGTTTTGATTTTTTCCCTTCAACTCTAGGACTTATATTTGTTCTCTAAGTTGCTTGACATCTGCATAACTCTCCAGGACTTTCACTTGGGATCCCATGGTTTGGTCACCCAGGTAAAGTTCTTCTTTCTTTGAAAACCTGATTTTTCACTTTATCTGCTAAGCAAACTGAATTCCTGAATTCAGACATGGTACTTTCTAGATCTTCATAGCAGAGAACTCCTAGCTAAGTCTATTAGCATGTAGGCTTCTTGACCCGATTCCCATTTTAACCTAATTCATCAAATGGTTCATCTTATTCAAAAGACTAGCTTTGCGGCTTTGCTCCTCATATTTATAACCTGCATAGCAGGTTCTCAATATCTTCCCAACTCTCCTTTTCCTTTTTCAGAGCTAGGCAGTTGACCACAAAGTGTTTTGACCTTGGATTGTAAGAGTAGTATCCAGCCATTTCCCTAGCATGAAAAATAGCTTTGAAAGCATCCTGGAAAATTCATCAGCTTGCACTGACTGGAGAATATCATGCATCTCTTCAGTCTCAGGTTATCTATGGCTTATCACATTATGAACCTCTACTCTGCTGGGTAATCAGGACAGTGTACCTTCTTGCATGTGAGACTTTGAATAGAGTACTTTAGAAAGCCCTATGGAAAATAGAATCAACAATAACAAATACTATATTGATGTATTGGAACCACATATGCAGACTATGATCCTGAATTAGTGTTCTTGCAGGTTCTGCAGGTGGTATAACACCTGCAAGCCACAGAAGACCATGATTTTGTACAGCCCCAAAGAAAAAGGCAAAGCTAATCCCAATATCTAAAGTAGGTGAATTTTTTACAAGCAGAAAACATGACTAGATTGTTGTGTAAACAGGCAACAGGAAACCAGAGTGGGTATTCACATCTCTGGAAAAATCTACAACATGACCCTGGCGGGTCAGCTACTTTGAAGTCTTCCACGGCCATCCCTGGTTGTGTTATCCTTCATTTGGTCATTAGCATGTGTATAGGGAAGGTCAAGCAAGAGACAGTCCCAGACTCTCCAGGGAAAACCAGAGGAAGTATATTTTAAAGTGCGAACATTTCATCCATTTACTTATTTTTCCCATGAAAGAAAAATTCTGATATTATTTGATTTTGTAGAGCAATACTTCAGAAAATATAGATAAATAGCACTATTCTCTCCCTTAGATTAAGAAAGTGGTTTATAAAGAAGAAAGGCAATCCACTCAAGCTAAAAGATTGGCACATTTAGTGCCAGTCACCTCTACCAACTTTGATGAAGCCTACTGTCAGAGCTCTGTCAAGGATATTGCTTTCTAATCCACATGATTTAACGCAAGGCCAAAGAGAAAAGAACAATAACTTTTTAGTGTTGCACTTTCCCTCCCACCAAAATGTTCCTGTTAACCAAAACCACTTGAATATAGGAAAAGTATAAGAAAATTTAATTATAAAAATATATTTTACCTTAATTAGACATTCCCATCAATGTCCAAGAACGATATTACTCAAGGTGTCTTCTGAGCAGCAATGCTATTTATCCTGAGAATAAGGAGAAAAAAATGACATGTAAATTCTCATATCACCTACTTTTAACCCTGGTGGTGTGTTGTATAGTTTATTAAAAGGGAATAGGAGATTAGCACGGTGGCACATGCCTGTAAACCCAGTACTCAGGAGGATTGTGAGTCTGAGGCCAGCTTGGGTCACTGGTGAGTTCCAAGCTGACCTGTACCACAGTGAGACATTGTCTAAAATAAGTGGGGCTGTGGACTAAAGGATGGAAAAATGAATAAGGTTTCTTCCTAGCTTGCCCCAAACCAAGAAAGCCAATAATAGAAATTTTGTTCTTGTATTTCTTCAAAAGATTTCTGCATATATAGATTTTTGGATCTTTTAGCAATAGATTTGTATTCAGTACATTCCTGTTGGACAGGGACTACAGCCTGCAAGACAGAAGGAAGAGTCTTTTGTGACAGAAATCACTTAATCCTTCAATTATCTCATTCCTCATCTGTAAAATGGGGGCAATGACAAGGATTGAGAAGATGCACAGACCTCTTCAAACAACCTCACACCTGCAGCAGGCACCATGTGTGCGTTGCTGTTATTTTCCTCCAGTTTCCCACACTTAGGTCTTTGTTTCTATTGAAATTATTTCCAACATCTCATCAGTGCTATGGTGTTCAAGTGAAAAAATATAAAATAATTGATGACTTCAATATAACTATGTTAAAAGTAGGGAAAAATGAAATGATAGTCAAAGACAAATTTAAGAATAAATAAATCTACTGAATGCTTCCTATGTTCAAGACCTGTGCACCAAGAATTTCCTACATCCTCATATTTGTGTAGCAACAATTTCTTTTGTCCTCAGTGTGCAGTGACCATTAAAGGAAGGTGACACTGGGAAACTAAGGCATAAGATACCAAGAACCTTTGGTCAGTTTGCATGGCCCCTGGTGGGAGAGCTGGAATCTGAGTCCATGATGTCTCATCTCTGGCCCTGCTTGCTCCATCCCATCAGGAGGTGGATTCACAGCCCTCTCACCATAGGACGCTCATGGGCTCCAGTGGATCATGCATATTCTATTATAGATTTTCTTCCACTTCCTTCCCTCCTCCATCCTGTCCCACCCTTCCTTTTCTCCTCTTTTCTTCCTTCAATATCTGCCTAATAGTCTAACTACATATCTACCTAGATATCTATCTGTCTATGGTTTTCTTGAGATAAGGTCTGTCTGTGCAGCCCCAGTGTGATCAGCTTGTCTCAGCCTCCCAAGGTATGCAGCACAACTCGCAGCTCCATCTTTATTTTTAACCCGAATTAATTGCTTTACTTGTTTTGTCCTTCTGTTTTGCATTATCAGAGAAGGGTTGAATACTTTTCACTCCAGGAAAACCAGGTTCTCCTCTTTGGTTCAGCTTTTTACTAGCTGTGCCATTTCAAATAAATACCTTAATTTCTTCAAATATTGAGTTTTTGCCTGGGTAAAATGAGTGCATAAGATGAAATTATACTTATGGGCTTTTTTCATTTACTGCTCCTCCAAAGAACTACTTTGGAAGCTGGTTTCCATCATGCTAGTGCTAAGATCTTCGTCGGCCCAAAATAGTTGAGGAAGCTGATAGAAAGTTTGCTTGCTTGACTTAAAGCTAAAATTTCTTTTGAGAAGAAGTTTATATTTATGTACATTCTTTGAAGAGCTTAGAAAAGAAGGAACTGAAATTCAGAGTGTGGATGGGGTAACATTCAACGTTACTGGCCACAGCAAAGCCAAAACCTGGTTCAGTTTATATGGCTCTTGAACCCCTATTCTTTGTACTATCCCAGCCCCAATGAAATACCACACAGAAAGTTGATTGACTCAAATTACTCTCATTTTTGACCCTTGACTCAAAACTTATATCGATAATAATTATAATTAGTATGTGTTGTAAGCATTTTGTGTACAAATCAGTAAAGTCAGAACTTCACATGTTTTGCAAACCACATGTGAACTGCAATAAGACCTTCTTTTGATAGATGAGGAAATTGAGGCAGTAGGATTACTAGAACTTGCCCAAATCATAAGTAGGGAATCCAGGATTTGATCTAAAAAATTCTAAACTTTGGCTGAGCTTCTGGTTTTTCAACACTCCCGGGCAATGGCCATTGTATGTTTTATAAGCCATAGTCACAAACACTCGAAGCGAAGTTTCGAGAATTTGTATATGTGCTGATGAGCCACCAAGCTGACCTGGTTAGCTAGTGATTCACAGACTCCCACAAAAGAAAAGAGACTTTTTCTAGGAATATTTCCAGGGATCTGTTGGAATCTCCTGAACTGATTCCTCAATAAAATCAGCAGCTATTGACATCTTGTCTCACCACGAGCAAAGAAATGACAAGGTGAATTCCAGCAGACGGTGTCTGTCGGTGGGGTATGCAGAACCCTGAAGCTCCAGTTTAGGCCCAGATGTTGTTCTTCCTTTTCCACAGTGACAAAACACTCGACAAGGGTAACACAACAAAAACAAACAGTGAGGGACGATGGTGAAGACGCCCTTTTTATTTATTCGGGTCCAGATTGATGGAGAAAAATGCCTTGAGGATACATTCCAAATACAGCCACATGATTAGGGTAGAAAGGCAGTCAGGTCTATTTGGCTTCTGTGGGAATTTGTTTGTATATTTTAATTGCATCATCCTTTAGCTGTATTTCATCTGGAACCTGGCTGCCAAATGAGCATATTGATTACCTGTCACAAATGCATATTTCTCAATTAAAAGCTATCAAGGCTGATCAAATCTCAACCACAGCAAGATCGGCTTGTGGATTTTAGGACTTTTATGTGAAGTCACACTGCTGCCTTCTACTGCACTTCAACTTTACAGGGTTAGCATCCTGCCTGTGCTCACTTAATTAAATGTCACAGCCCTCTTCAAAGTAGAGGACTACATTGTCTTCCTATCCCTTTGAATGAGGAAACAGAGACTTAGACAGATTTAAAATCTTGCTCTGGTCACACAGATAATGAGCGCTGGCATGGGGATTTGAATGTGCACTTACACCATATGCACTGCATAGGCCTCCTGGCTGCACGCGGGCGGTTATGAGCATGCGCTGTAAATGCTGCACTGCTTAGGTTGAAGAGTTCGCTCTGCTACTTCTTTTGAGCTCTGATATTGAGTGTGTTTCTTCTTCTCTCCATGCCTCAATTTCCCCCTCTGAAACTAAATAACTAATAGTTTGGGGAGTAACTGGGATATGAGCTACTGTCCGTACAGTATCAGGGCGGGTGGGTAGAATACCAAACACCCACTATGTTTACGTCCTCTGGCTATTGTGGGAGAAGAAACTGTAAATCTTTGACTTCAAAAACCTACTGCAGGCACCTTGTACTTCCAGCCACTGGAGCAATTCAGTTTCCCTCAGAGCGGCCCAGGGCTCCGGGTCTGGCCACCGTCTTCCACTCTCCACTGAAACGTGAGGAGCCAGGCTCTGAGTTAGTCCCCGGCACCTGATTTACCATTCTCCTCGGCCCACCTGAACACACAAGTGATGTGCTACTTATGCTCACTTATCCTCATGCTTTCGGTATCTGAGCTCTCCTCAACAACCGCACGATTAGGCATTATTATCTCCATTTCCCAAAGGAAAATGATTTGGGCCCCCAAACTGACATGATTTGCTCTCAGGTGCATAAAGCTGCTAAGTAGCAAGGCTGAAATTGAACCAAGAATGAATGTCTCCCAACTTTAGATTTGGGTCCAAGTGATGATATTATCCAGTAATTTCTCCACGGCCTGGTGGTGAACCCTGACTTATCACAGAGCCCCGACCCTGATACCGTCTTCCCTGACTCTAACCGGGTCCGCACGCGTTCCGCACAGCCCTTCTCTCCCGCTCACACGCAGGGTGCTGTGTGAGTAGTGACGGACACAGCATCGGCTCCTCTTGCACCAGGTCCACAGCTTTGAGTGGCGGATCTGAATGCATACATGATGTGTCCTGGGAGGAAATGGGGAAGAAGCTCAGCACAACGGGCCAGTAGGGGCACTGGCGCTCCCTGGGGAAATGACGCTGAAACTGAGACGGAGGAAGAGAGCCAGCTACATGGAAGCGGTGAGGGGGCATCCTTGGCAGAAAGAGAAACAAGTATAAGAGCCAAAAGAGGAGGGTGGGGACCAGAGGAAGGGGCACCAAGGGAAATCCAGCTTAACTGGGGGAGGGTGAGAAAGAGGAGATGGGGGTGACGTGGGGTTTAGCATAAGGGCCAGAAGAACCGGATGGGGCCGGATTACCATGGGTCTGGTGGGCTGCAGTGCGATGTTTGAGTTCCGTGTCCTTTACAGCCTTGTGGAGGACCTTGGCAGTGGACATTAGCTGCATAGCCTTGACATCCTATGCTTACTTGTCTGTTTCTTCCTCTAGACCCTACTAAGCATCTCACGTCTCTGAGATAGTGTTTAGGACAAAGCAGGTATTTAGCAAATTAAACAGGTGAATGAACGAATTGAATGGATACACTGTAATTCTGTAAGACTCTTATTGAACTAATATGGCTAAAGTAAAGAAAGAAACCATTTTTGAGCCTGCCTCAAAATAAAATCAATCACATATGTCTACACTTATTTACAAATAGGCATTCATAAGAGCTGCTACCATTAGTAGCTTGGCATTGGGCTAAGAGTTTTATGTACAATTTTTTAAATTTAAGTTTTAGGACAATAAGTACAATAGACTCTTCATCCTCACTTGATTGAAAAAATTAAAAGACAAATCAAAGAAAAAGTTACATTAAATTATGTATTGTGACAAAGACAACATTTTTAGCATCAGGATTCAAATCTGGGTCTTTATTTGAAGTTTATGTACTTGGCTATTTTATAATGTATCACACAAGACAGTTACTCTTGGAATGTGTTTAAAGTTAAACATTTCAACACTCACAGTATAAAACTAATAGTGAAAGGAGGTGAATAATCACAAGCACCAAAACGTAGGAATTGGTTCAATTTTTAACAATAATGAATGTGTAATAAAAATCAAGTTTGATAGGACCTTATTAATAATGATTAGAAAAAAATAAAGAAAAAGGTAAACATTTTATTAGGGTGATTTTTGCAGATATATTTGTAATAATTTCATTTATTTCTATTGGGTTTCTAGGATGTTATAGAAAAGTAGCACAAAAAAGAAGGTATGGGAATTATAATTTCCTAGGAGTGGCAGGCTAATGAGATGAGTAAGAAAGCCAGGGCATGTCCTCTTTGCACTTTTCTCATTACTATGCCTGGTTCCCTGTGTTCAGAAAGCCTTCTTCCTCCCTCTGCTGTCCGGATAGCTGCTGTTTATCCTTCAGCTCCCATAAAACTCTTCTCTTCCCGAGAAACCAGGCTTGGCCCTGTGGGATCCCATCACAGTACTTCCATTTCTTTGTTACACTTTATACTACGTTAGAGTGTGTGAGCATGTGTGCGCAGGTGTGTGCACATGTGAGTACATGTTTGCTAGCCCTTCAATGGAGAAGCAAATCCCTGTACATGAAGTAGGCAGGTAGTAAGTGAGGGCTGACTACATAAATAATCTAAGGACCCTCCTACTCATTCTCTATTAATGAAAATACTCTAGGCAGAAAGAGGAGGGGACAGAAACATAACTCAGATGTTCCAGATGCTAATCAGGACATTGGCTGAATCACCACACTTAGTTTTTCAATAACCTGTTCAATATGTTTCTCTATTTCATTTTTTAGATGGAGAAACAGACTTGTAGAAGACAATATGCTCATATCAATGGAAGTTAATTTAATATACCTGAGGGAGACAGGCCAAGTTAAAAAAAAAAAACAGACCACTGGGGTCTGTGGATTGTGAAAAATAACAGTAATAGAAATAGCACTGAGTAGCACTCGGAATGAGATCTGAGGCAGACCTCACTGCCATAGCTTCAGAGGTTCTGTGAGATGGTGCAGCAAAGGATCCCATGCACGGGGACTGGGGCCATCCTGCCCAGGCTCCATCCCTTCCTCAGTTGCCACTCTGTGTGGTTCGGGGGAATTGCACAGCCCTGTGAAGTTTCAGCTGTGGTGGAGATGGCACTAATGGCATTTAGCTCATCAATAAATTATAGAGATGAAATGAGAGACAGTTGTCATCGTTTGAAACCCCCAATTGTCCTTGACCTTAGAAAGCATAAAAGTATGAAACATTAGTGTAAAACATGTGATTAAAATTAATAATTAAAAAAAATTATAGTAAAAGACACATTGCTATTCATTTCCCTAAAAATACTTTCCAATAGTTTCAGCGGACTTATCTCATCATTCTTGCCACTCTCTGAAGCTACTCTGGAGGTCCTCTTTCATGAGTGTCTAAGAAACTGAAAACATGATTAAAACTAGTATGTGCTGTTGTTGAGAACCATCCAGAGGAAAGGACTTGCAAAGATTTTTGTGTGTCTCATCCACCTTATTCACCGGATCTGGCACTGTGACACTTCTGGCTCTTCCCCAAAGTCAAGATCTCCATGAAAGGTAAATACTTTAATTAATTTATTATCTGAAAGCAATCACATAAAAGAAGAATTCCAGAACTGCTTCAGAAAGTAGTAAGAATGCCCATGGGATAAATGTATTCAAAACAAGGAGGAGGTATTTTGAAGGGAATTTTGAGAGGGATAAATGATGATTTGTCTCTCAATTAATAATTTTTATTGGAACATTCACCCTGTCTTTCACTCACAGTTTATGCAGTTCCCTCAAGGAAAAGAAAGTTACATTTTCAATAATGAATACTGTGTGTAGGACACAGACAAATTGGGGCCTGATCCGAGTAGGGTGAATAGAAAAGAGGGAGACCTTCCACAGTTCAGGGGGTACCTGAGTACATCATGATCAAGGAGAGGATGATACTCAGGAATGACCTGGCGGTCACAAAGTGGGTAATACTTACTCCCTGCTGACACTGTTCTAGGCTCCCATGAGAATCACCTCACTTATTCTCCAGCAGTAATAACCAGGGGGAAGGACCTATTGTAACCATTTTCTTTTTTTTTTAAATTTTTCTGAGGATCAAGTCAGTGGTCTTGTGCACGATAAGCAAGTGTTCCTCCACTAAGCGACAGTCCCAATATTTTTCATTTATGTGGCTAAAGTTACCCTGAGGAAGAAGTGTTGAAGAATTGCTATGTCTTGACCACATGTACAATATAAGCACAAGCATGGATACAAACTCTGGTTTACTTTGTGTGAAAATCTGATCCTATGTATGATGCCCAGGGGAGAGGAATCACTGTACTTTGCGAGGTTCCAGAGGCCATAATGAACACAACATATAAAGAAATAAATTTGATTCAATGCTGAGAAAGTTCTTTAGCTATAATGAGGCACCTCTGGAATCAGGGAAATATCACTGGACATAAAAAGTCACAGAAGCAAAGAATTTTACTTTCACTTCTCAGTAGGTATGCAAATTAGTATCCTAACAGTTTTGAATCTTTATTTTTCCCATTTGTAAAGTTAGTTTGCAAACTTTAGTTATTTGAGAATAAGATTGTATACACTAATTGCTGATAGTTTATGAGCATATGTTTGTTCCTTTCATTTACCCATTTTTTTCAGCAATTAGTGATGTTCAATAATCCAGGGGGAGTACTGATTGCTCTTCCCATTCCAAGTCACTGACAGTACACAGGCAGAAAGTGGTGGCTAAAGGACTGGGTCCTGCAGTGCCAACTCAGAGCTTGGTGAGCAGAAGACCTTCGAGGACTGACATCAGGGGTCTAAGCAGTTGGGAAGAACAGACAGTGTGGTACAGGATGAAAGTGGGATTCAAGATGACCTCGACAGCTTGATCAGAGTGTTCAGGTGAACATGATAAAACTAAACAGAAGTGTAAAAGAATGAGACACAGACACAGCAATAGCAATAATGAAATCTCGTTTGTGCAGACTGGGAGGAACGATTTGGTCACAGAACAAGGGAAGACATGCTGGAGGGTGTTGTCAGTGAACCTCCTCATGTATGACTCAGCTTTTAAAACAAATAACAAAAATAACCTTGATTGATGTAGACAGCATTGCATTTTTAGAGATTCAGTGCTGATGCCAGGAAACTCATTGTCTCACTGTATCACACGGACATTAACAGGTATAATATTTCCCTCAGAACTCAGCACATAGGTAAAAAATGTCACGTAGTTTAAACTAACTTCGAAAAATCCTTACACTGGTCAGAAAGGATACTACCCATGGTTTGCCGTGCATATAGCCCTCTTCAGTACCTCTTAAGCACAATAGAATTTGAAAACTCTAGGGCTAAGTTAGGCCCCCTCCCCCATACAAGTCTAAACTTTTCACCTTTAAAACAATTAACACTGCCAATTAGAAAAGTGATGGGAGAAGTATAGTGTTCTCACTAATCTCCAGGCTTTACTTAATTTTTAAAACTGCATTAGCCCTGGAAAACTTACCAATAGGTTGCTGTATAAATTAAATGAGATAATGTATACTGATCCTAACTAAACAATTTTTAAAGAAAAATGAACAAACCAAGATTGATGCCCAGGACTGTGATGTACTAAAGAATGTACTATAAGGCAAAATTTGGCAAATTCTGGCCTCCGGCCTGGTATGGCCTGCAACGCACTTTTGTACCCTTATCAGTAATGAATGATTTCTATATCATCAAAAACGGCAGAAAATTTAAAAAGAAGAAGGAAGAAAATAATCCATGGCAGAGCTCTATGTGGTCTACAAACACTGAAATATTTAGTCTCTGGTCCTGTGTGGAAAAAGGTTTCCTGCCCTGGCACGCAGGAGGCGACTTACCTCGGGAGGAGGAGCCCCGTCTGGCTCTCTTTGGTTGTGCGTCTACACCCATCCTCGTATGTTCTGATCTCCCTTCTGCTGTGTCCTTGGTCTCCAAGGTCCCTCACTCCTCGTGAAATACCAGATGGCCCGCGGTTCTCCCTGAGCACGCTGCTTCCCTCCTCTGGTCCCTTGTCACACTGTTCCCCAGGGACTGCATCTGCCTGTGCCGTCCATCATTCCTTTAAAGTCCTTGCGGAGCCCTCCTCGCATTCTCGGGTGCCAGAGCGCGTGCACGCCTATGCTTTCCACCTGGCTGTGCCTAACCACACGGATTGGTTTCTTTAGTCTTACCTTCTAGAATCTGGAGCCTAGATGTAAGTAAGTTCCTTCAGCCAAACACCTAAGTTACTCATTTGTCTCTTCAGCACTTAACACAGTAATTGGCGCCCCTGTGGGCTCTTAGTAAATGTTTTCTAAACTGTAACACGTGTGTTGAAACGCTAGCAGGGCTAGTGCAGGAGGAAGTACACTACTTCGGGAAGCCTTCAAACAGCAAAAATGTGGAAATGAAGGTAAGAGACAATTGGAAAGGAAATCGTCCTTTTAAATCTCCATAGGGAGCTAGAAATAGATAAGGAACAGATTTTATTGTCAAGAAGACCTTAGTTCAAATTCTACCAGCATGTCTTAATTTGCCCTGAGAATCTAAACAAAATAATTTACATTTAGTTTTCACATATGCAGCCTAGAGATAGTAACATCTGCTTCACAAGGGTTGTGGGAAGATTAAGACTACAATGATAGGAAGGCCAGCACAATACTATATCTTGCGCATAGTAGGTGATCAGTATCCTTTGCGCCTTAGTTCCTCAGGTCTGCAAGTCTATCATAAATGCCACAATTCTCCATGCAGCTGAAAATAAAGACGTGGATTCCCACTAAACTGCTCCAAACATTTCATCAGTTTCCCCTGATTTAATATGCACCCCAAAATATAAATGTTGAAGTTGTGTCAACAAATACAGGCTATGCATCTAGAGAAGACACTTCACAGTAATTTTGACAGCAAAATTGTATCAATAAAGGCTCAAACAATACTTCATCTCCCAGTCAGTCATCTTGAAAGGGGAGATACTCTTTCCACAGTCATAGCACGTTCAGTTGAGGTAGACCCGTATTTGTTCACATTAACAATTATCAGTGGAAACCACGTGAATGTACAGTCTTGGCGCTACTGTCACCCTGGCAACCATGATCGTGCTTAGGCAGGGCAGACACTAACATGACAGCTTGGAATCATGGCCCAGAAGAAAGATGGATTCTCTTTTTCCATTTTTCCCAGTTAGTCTTTGTGTTTCTCATTTCAAACTCCAAAAGCAAATATTCCCTATTATCTTTTTGGCATTTGGAAAACTATCCAAGGCTCAAACTGGTAATTGTATTTCTTTGATGAGTGTGTACTAAATACCTATTATGTGCCAGGCATGTAGTGCCAGATAAGTCATTTTCAATCTAGAAAAGTAAAGGAATTTTTATATCCTCTTTTCCTTTTCTTCCACTTTTCTTCCTTCTTTCCTTCTTTCATTCCTTTCTTTCTTCCTTCCTTCTTCCCTTCCTTCCTTTCTTCTTTCCTTTCCACATTCCTCCATTCCTTTGCTTAATAAGCATTACTAATGGAATTCTCTGGGATAAACACTGTGTTTAACAGTTGATTCAGAAATCAAAAGTAGTCTCTGCCCATGGGAATTTTATCAGACATACTGATAAACCACGGGAACACAGGAACCATAGGTACAAGCAAATACATCCATAAAAACACCAAAAGGATTATTTGAGGCTAAAATAAAAAAAAGTATTTCAGAGATTTTAAAAGCTAGAAATAAAATGCCAAAATAAATATGGAAAGTATTATCTTTATAATTTACACTGCTATTCATTCATTCATCTTTTTATTTATTCATTTATATATTCATATGTATTATATACAGAGTTAACCAAAATGTATACACATTTCAGGAAAAGAAAAATACATATAAATATTTTAATACTAAATTTATTGAGGCATATGGGATTAATACAAGTTACTTTTGGCCTCTATAATTAAAAAAGTTACTCAAACGAGTGGCCATTGGCCTCCAGACATTTATCAATACGGAGAATTATTGCCTGGGTAACCTCAGTCATTGAGACTGCACATGCATTTTCAATTTCTTCTCTAAGAGCCGACAGGGTAGTGTAATGGGTATTCTGAGATATACAGTTTCCTCCAGGGTCTCCCATAAAAGGATAACACCATCCATTGAAAAAAAAAATCATACTATTTCTATTTTCTGGAAGTACACACACACACACACACACACACACACACATATGTATATTTGGTGGACTTTGCATTATATATATATATATATATATATATATATATATATTATATTAGGATAAATAAAGCACAAAAAGAATAACTTGTTAGAGAAAGAGAAAAAAATAGGGAATTGACCAAGGATAGACTGGAGAGGACTTAACATTTATTATGCCCAAATTGTAAATGAGACACTATATTTAATTTCATTTGATTTAAGCTTTCCCAAAAATTAGGTAGGCAGTGTTCTCCTTCCCCTTCTTTCCCTCCCACTTTTTCTTCCTCTTCCTTTGTCTCTTTTTTTCTTATTCTCTATTCCACTTTATAAATTATCAGAGGAAAAGATTTTGTCTCAGAAAGCTAAGCGTCATAGAATCAACAGTGCCTACATTGAAGCAAGCATGTGACTTTGAAGTTGGTGCTGTCGTTCATATGTCATGAGGAATAGAGAAAATAAAAACATGCAGCACAGGCAGAAAGTGATCGGTGATATCAGAGATATCTGTTCCCTTGAGGTCATGATTCTAAAATATTTAATTTGACTTTAACAGACACTCTGAAAACATCAATTGCCTCTGAAACTTTTATTGTTGTTCAACAACAATCCCCCTAGAAAGGACCTTCTAAAAGACTTTAAAAAGCAAAGGTAAAATCAATGAGAGGAAAAGACTTATTTTAAAATGTGCTGCACAGTAGAGGGAGTGCTGAAATACCCTGAAACAAGTCCTGGTGCACTGATTACAAAGCAAAAAGAAAGCACAAGAAAACTGGCTCAAGGAGGGTGAATGACTTGTCTCAGTTATTGCATTTCTTCCTCAGTGAAAATCAGTGGACATTTTTCATGCATATCAGCAGAGAGGAATTTGCCAGTGAATGTTAATGTAAGAAAATGCAGTTGTCCGTTATTGACAATGAAGTTTATGCACAGAGTTAATATTCCAGGACCTTACTGCTCAAAGCGTGGGCCAGACACTGCAACATCAGCCCTACCTGGGTGCTTGTTAGGAATGCAGACTTCCCGAATTTTTATTTCAACAAAAACCTTGGCTGATTTGCATGCATGTTCCAGTGGCTAAATTCACCTGGCTTTAAATCTCAGCACAAGTATTTGAGATCTAAAACTTTTTAATGTTTTAATATGACTATCACAGAGTGCTGCCAGCACCTCTGAGAATTAGAACAGAAACAGGATCAGGAGGTGTTTTCTACATTTTGTCCCTACAGTACTGCCCCTTTTATGGAAAGTGGAAGCTCTGCTGGGGAAATAATTTTACAAAGCAATGACGCTATGAATTACTGGAACCAAATTTCAAATTCAAGACTTTTGACTCCAGGGCCATCCTTTTTTTGTCAACAAGTCCTCAGATTCTTTGGTTTCATATTTTTCTAAGTTCACATTTGATATACTGAGAACCAAGTATGCAGAGAATGAGATGCCTATTTTGTCATGGTATTCTGTCGTTTCTTTCATAGAAGTGTACCATGAAGTTTCAGGGTCATCATTTTTTTTGTTGTTCTTTCGAACTATGCAGTTCAGGCTGGCCTTGAACTCAGTTTGTAGCCAAGGATGGCCTTAAGCTCACTGGGATTCTCCTACCTCAGCCTCCCAAGTGCTTGGATTACAGGTGCACACCACCACACCTAGCTCCCCATACATCTTTTCTTTATTTTTCAAATTTATCTTTCTTTTTTTTTAAACAATAGAAAAATGAAAGCATACATTTACAAAATAACACAAGAACAATGCAAGCAATAGTGAAATTCAGAGAAGGAGATAGGAAATTAACAATGGTTGTTTCCCATCCATCTTTTTATCTCCTAAGGGTAGGTGCATGGTCTCTGCTGATCAGAGCTAACAAGCTTCCACCATTTGCCTTGCTTTGGGTGGGGGATATGTCCCTCAATAATCTAAGAACCAGTCTCCTTTCTTCTGTTCTTATTGAAAATCATTGTGTTAGTTCTCCACACAGACAAAATGGCATAAAGCACATTTGTGGAACATAACACAATTCAGTCTACAGAAAGATTTACCAAGAAAGGGGAACAACTTTTAAGACTAGCAACATGGTAACCCAAAATTTAATAGATGTAACATGATACCATATATTGTCTCTCTAGGCCTATTTCTGATCACTGATGAATGAAGTTGCAGCAACTTTTAAGTCCATAACCAGTATATGGATAAAGAAGAATTCTCAGAATGAGAAATGATTGTTGTAGAGGACTGTGTGGTATAATGCAAGATTTAGACCCAGGAATCAAACTAAAGTCTATCCTGGTTCTGGCATTAATACCGACACTGCTGTGCATGAAGTAACTAGTTAACGTTTACCAAAGACTTGAGGGATGCCAAGGAAAGTGCTAAGCACTTCCATCACATTAATCCATTTAATCCTTACAAGAGTCAGTTACTGTTCCTACTTCTCACATAAAGATCTTCTTCTAAAGATGTACAGTTAAGGGGTTTTGAAATTTGCTCTAGTCACACAGTTGGAATGAGTGATATTTTCAATCTTTCTTGTCCATCTCTAAAGCCTCATCCAGAGCTCCCTCAACTGACAATCACACTGTGTGGTCCTTATGTGACTGCAGACCAATTACTGAATTTCTGAGTGCAGAGTTCTCCAATTTGAAAAACAGGAAGATAATACTTGTAAAATCAGAAATGAAGAGGTGGGAAAGGGCCAGATGAGTGTATGGCACACAAGAGAGTCTTACAAATATTACTATTCTTCATTGACTCTATGCTTAAGAAGTTGTAAAAGGAAAAATTATCTAATCATCTAAACATCAGTCCTAGAAGACCTGAAATAGTTTTGATTACATGCATTTCTACTGAAGCTAATCAGCAGCACCTTGAGTTCCCGACTCATTTTGTAGGTGGCTCTGATGCTTTCACAGGATCTGTTACATAAAACAAGAAACACAGATCCCCCTGCCCCAGCCAAAGTAGGTGTTAATATCAGTTAGTGTCTGAAATGCTGTGTGTTGCCACAAGCCTGCTTACCACACAGTTGGCAAAGCAACTTTAACTGGTAGTGCCTCTCCTTATTCTTGGCTCTAAATTTAGGTAATTTGGCCAAGATTCAGCTTCTTCATCCCTCTTCACCCTCTACTTTACTGCGCTTTAGGAATGAGTGGTAACACAAATGTGCCACTGGCAAAGCCTTCTCATTTCTGGCAGCAAAATGGGAGGAATACCACCAATTTTCCAAATGGCAGTGAGAAGCAAAGGACACAAATGCTGTTCTTTGTAGGCAGTAACTAGCTCTTAGGTAATGCTTTTAGTGTCTTCAGCCAGAAAAGGGCTGTGAATGAGCTTTCCTCTGCCCCAGGTAAGTTGAAGAAATGATCACATTGATAAACTACACATGGAAATGACTTTCCTGGAAATGCCTTTTCTGCTGTGCAAATGAGGAGTACAAAAAGAGCTCTTCTGTTGGAGGTAGGATGAGATGATGGGCACTTGGCAGAGTATCAAAAGGACCAGATGATAAGTAGAACTCAATAGGAAGAAGAGGCTCCAACACTGAGGACCATAAGGTCCAGAGAAAAGGTGTCAGGGATTCAATGGAGTGCCATCTTTAAATAAATGGGCAGAAAATCCACAGAAAAGCCCTTGTAAGGAGTGTGAGGTTCTCCATAGTGGGTAATGTAGAGAGGAATGAGCCAGCAAAGCCAGAATCTAGGAGGGAGGCAGAGGGAAAATGTCCTCTGTGTAGTGTGCTTACATAACTCGATGGGAAAGGTTATAATCTATGTGCTTCTGAGTGCAGCTGCGGCCACCTTGGAGACAATCTTCTTCAGGGAATTTTAAGATTTTTGGTTAAATATCAGTTCTGGAATTGCAGAACAATGTGAAATTTTAGTCACCATGAACTTTAATATATTTCTCATTTATTAAATGATGATAATGTCTAATGTGACCCTTTGTTTGGCCCTTGTTATACGGCATTTTCAAATATTTTTAGATGCAATTTCCCTAAGTTCCCCATGTCAAATTTCTGAGATACCTCTTAGTATATTTTATATAAGGCAATTGAGGCTCCCATGCTTAGCTAGGCAACCTGCAAAGCTTCACAGCTTGCAGACAGCAGAGCCTAGATTGAGGTGTGATGTTTGATTCCAAAATATCTCCTCTTTCTAAGTCCCTCAGAGGAGTAAGGGGATGAACAAGGGCACAGGGTGCCATATGTGTAGCGAGAAACTGACCTTGACAAACGCTTTTCACTCCGAAGCCTACATGGTGAAGAACCACCAATGTTGTGATTTCTATCACATAAAGCTGACTTTAAGGCGACCCGATAGATGGTTTGGTAGCTGTCATATAGACTATGAATGGAAGACACTCATCTCCAGCTGTTGTTTTGCTCTGATGAATTCTATTTGGAATTTGAAACACAGCCCACTTATATTAGAAAACTCTGGAGGTGACTCTTGTCTCTCCCTCCATGCTTTTTTCTCAACAAATTATTGTCAAGAGGATAACAATTTCTTCTCTATTGGATTTTTGTGAATGTTAAGTGACATGAATTGCATGGGATAACCCCTAAATCATGTTTGCCTGGTAACAATTCAAATAGTATCTATGCCCTGAGTTTTCCCTCAATCTTCCTGATGCCTGCTGCACACACAGTGGCCCCAGGGCCTCTCAGAGGGTACAGCCCTGCACCACTCTGCTGCCTCTTGTGCTTTGGTCTGCTCCTTACTTTGGGATATAAGTGAATTTGAAAAGTGCGGTGTTGCAAGCATTTGAGACTCAGTGGAAGTTACCCAATCAGGAAACAGCCACATTAATAACAAAATATTGAAAAAAATGATATTCGGCAGAGAAAGCAAAACAAATTAAAAAGGCAAGGAACAATTTTTAAAAGATAATATCTTAATTTAGTCATATTTGTACTCTATTTGACAGTTTTATTTCAAGGCACACTTTTGCAGTAAATAAGAAGGAAAGGATTTACTTAAAACCCACTCCAGAAATACACACACACACACACACCTTCCATGTATATGTGTATATGTACAAAAATGAGTGAGTATCCTGTGATATGATTATTATCAGTGATTTTCCCACCTTAGGAACCATCTATACCAGAAACATCTAACACGTAAATTCAAAACAGTTAACCAAAAACAGTGACCAGTGCTAGGAAACAAACAGGACTTCATAAAACACAGTCTTTCATGTGGCAGTTGGCAGCACTCACAAATTCAGAAACCTAGATCTGATACATACATGAACACCTTCAGAGAAGGGAATCTCTGAGAGATAAGTTCGCAGCACACGCTTTGGAACAAACAGTTTGGGTTTTAACTCTATCATTTGCTTTAACCTTTTTCAGCCTCTATTTCCCCATCTATAAAATGGGAATATAATTCATATGTACATTATAGAGTTGCTGCAATAAATAACGCCACAAGCAGAGAATGTGACACATAGCCATCAATTATAAATGTTATTCCTCTGCCTCATCTCTTTTTTATTATTTTAAAAAAATACAAGTACAAAAACATATTGACAGACACCAATTAGCATAAAAATAGTACAATCACAACTAATCTATAGACAAGGGGATATGATCTCAACAGTGGTTATTGCTTTATACATTGATATCTTCAAAGTGTAAATATATAAGCCCATATACAGACATGCAAATTTAGTCAGACAATTAATCCTCTCAACAACAGAAAAAACACAAAAACCAAAAATCCAAAGACAAAAAACAAAACAGGCAAACATCAACAACAGCAAAAACAACAGCAACAACAACAAAAAAACACCAATAGTTGCTGCTTTACATATTGATATCTTCGAAGTGTGTGTTCAGGATAACACATACAGACATAGAAGATTGATCAAATAACCCATCATCGATTATTGCTCAGCATTAAGTGATATAATACAATAGTAGAACCATGTTAGCCCTCCTGCATATATGCATATTCATATATACCTACATACATTTTTGTCTTTTTCTTTTCTACTTTCCTTCATCCCATCTGTTCTTTGTTTTAGAACAGATTTCCTTCATGTCTCTTAGTTTATATTCCCACCCTCGGGTTCTTACACCAGTGATACAATA
>PVLD010014665.1:0-51480 GCA_004027595.1 Dinomys branickii | reverse complement strand
TTTCAGATCTTCTGGGAAAATACCCAGAAGAGGAATAGCTGGTTTAAATGGAACCTCTAGACCTAGTTTGCGGAGAAATCTCCAAACGGCTCTCCACAGTGGTTGCACCAGTCTGCATTCCCACCAGCAGTGTAATAGAGTCCCTATTTCTCCACAGCCTCGCCAGCATCTGTTATTGGATGACTTTTTCATACTGGCCCGTCTTACTGGGGTGAGGTGAAATCTCGATGTTGTTTTTATTTGCATTTCTCGAATGACTAAGGAAGTGGAACATTTTCTCATATATTTACTTGCCATTTGTACTTCTTTATCTGAGAATTGTGTATTCATCTCAGATGCCCATTTCTGGATTGGGTCTTTGCATTTGGACAGGTACATGTTTTTTAATTCTTTGTATGTTCTAGATAGAAGACCTTTGTCTGAGGGACAGTCAGCTAGGCCTTTTTCCCAATGTGTGGGTTTTCTTTTTACTTTGCTGGTGATTTCTTTAGGTGACCCACAAATTGGGAAAAAATCACAAACTTCCTTTTGAAAACAATATTGAAAAGGGGATAAAATTAACCCCACAAAGTGATGAATGGAGCGCGCTTGTGGACATAAGCGGCAGTGAGCAGCGTGAGACTCAGCACAGCACCGAAACAAGCAGCCTGTGCTCAGAGGCGCAAATGAGAACGCAGTGCATGCTGGCGGGGCAGAAGTAGCAAGGAAATGGGAACATAGGACTTTTAGAGCTAGCGCAGATCAAGGTTCCTTAGACACTAAATAATAGTGGCTAATATAATAGTATTAATACCGTTAATAATACTGTTAGTACTGTTAATAATATTAATACTATTAATAATACTGTCATTACTATTAGTATTATTAATAATATGATGCTATAATAATAGTATTAAGTTAGGAAATTATAAAGATGAACATTGAAAAAAGGGAGAACAAAACAGAAGGGAATTCTGTCCTTGTTCAAAAACTATAGCATAAACTCCAAAAAACTTTAAGGTAGAAAAAATATATATTTCATCCACAATGCACATGAGAAAAACCCATTCATTAAAATGAACTTTAAGATCACCCTAGAAAGTAAATCTCATCTACCTGCTAAATTCAAGAGAAATAACTAAAGTGACTCAGAAATATGATAGTACTAATAAACACGCCCAAGAAATGACTGTAGGCACACACACACACACACACACACACACGCACGTGCATGCACACACAAAACACATTGATACATCAATAAATATTTAGTCAAGATAAAAACTGAGAAATCTCAAATACAAAAAATAGAAAAGTATACAAAAATAATCCAAGACACAAGAATCTTAAAATTATAGTGTTTATTTTTAATAAATACATTTAAGAAATAGGATGATAAAATGGATCATTTCAGGCAAAAGAGAGAACCCTGATTCTATTTCTTTATAAACAGAAACGATCGTTAAGTACAACCTACCCCAGTGTAGTTGGGCCCAACAGACTTACAGGAAAGAGGAGAGAACAAGTAACTCTAACATTGCTTAAAATTATCCAGAACATACAATGGTAATAAAGTTCCATATATTTGTAGAGCAAAAGTTAAATAATACTTCCCATCAATCTGTGAGTATGGCTGCAAACAAGCAAAATAAAATTCTAAATAATGCAATACTAAATAAAAAGCAGTCTTCCATGACAAGAATATGGTTTATTTTAGAAATACAAACGAAGTTCTGTGTTAGTATTATTTTCCATGATAACAGAGTTAGGATGAGAATTTGTATGTACTATATCAGTCACCCAATAAAACTTAACGCTCAATTGCATCCTACTAATTTTGCCTTGTTTTATTTTGTTCACTTCTAGTAGCAGTTGAGCCCATACCATAACTTACAGCAAAAAAGAGAGAGAAAATACTCTATCTGCTCTTTATGAAGAAAAATTTAGAATAATATTAACTAAGACGTTTGAATAAAATGAATGGAAAGTTACACATTGTTTTAGGTAAGAAGGGAACATAACAAAGATACTTAGTCTTCTTTTGTTAATCGATACCTTTCACACAATATGAACAAAAAGTCCCAGCATATTTCCTTTGGTAATAAGTAAACTGAAAAGAAAAAATTTTAAGCACCCCATGAGAATTCTGCAAAACAATTTTTTTGGTACAGTCTAGCAGTATTAGATAGTGAAACATTAAAACCAATATACTATAGCTACATGAATACAAGGACAGATCAATGGATTCGAACAGAAATTCCATAAGAAATTTCACTGATAAATTTCATATTTCAAATCAGTGAGGAAAAGACAGATTATTTAATAAATGGTGTTAAAATAACACTGTAGCCATATGGGGAAAAGTAAACTGGATCCATAGCTCATAGTTTACACAAAGATAAATTGCAGATGATAAAAAATTATTAAAATATTAAAAATGAAGACCCAAAACATTTAGAGAAGCCATTTTTATAATCTAAGATTGAGAAAGGTTTTAATAAATATAAATTAAAGACAAATGCAATAAAAATGATAAATTTTGTGACATTTTTATAATATAGGATATAAAAACAACATATGAAAGAGTCAAATGGCAAATAGCAACTGTGGTCAATCCTTATAGTTCATATCACAGATGAAAGCTGACTTTGCACAAGAAGAATTGCTATAAGTCATTAGAAAAAATAATAATCCTTTAGGGGAAAAACAGATAAATACTCAGTTTGGAGAAAAGAAAATACATCTCTTACATCTACAAGAAAGTACTAACATTCACAACAAAAAAGCATCAAATAAAATGGGCAGTGAACAATTTCTGAACCCAAGTATAGGGGGTAAAAATATGCAAGCTGCATCTGAGACCAGGAAGCAATGAAACTCTCAAAGACTAAATGGACCGTGTCTGAGGGACATAGGTGTCAATGTGAAGGGGGTATGAGTGGCAAACATGTGGCAATTTAAGCTTGAAAGAGCGTAATGAATGCAAATCATGAAAGAATTTAAAATACACAAATGCAGCAGTTCACACTGATAGCCCCTTCATAAAGAGAGGGAACAAACCCTAAGATTTAATAATAGAAAACTAATAGAATACCACTGGAAACAGCGAGGGCCCTAAATCCCTATTACGCAAATCGGCATAGAAGGATAAGTCATTTACCCTGTTTTTCACATATGAAGTGCACTTCAGGGAAATTAATTAGCTCTCATCAGAGAAACTTATTCTTTACTGAAAAACTCTAACTAATAACTCTGGAAGAAAAGATAGAATTTTTATGAATCATTATTCTTCAACCCTCTCATAATTTAACTGATTCAAGTAACAATCACACAAATGAAGCCATTTCAGAAAAGGCAAGCGAGGGATCAGATTCCACCAGAATGATGGGACCAGCCTGAATCCACTGGACGTCAGTCCACAGAGAGTGGCTAGAGAATATATTGTGTCTCCCACTCCCATGCAATATGGAGTATACCGTAACAGCTGTGAAGCGTGCCGACACACTGAGCAACAACGCAAGCACGTACCCCGGATTCATGTTGCTCTACAGAGGATAGATGAACAACTCAAGTTACACCACAAGGAAGCCAACAGACAAAGCCAGAATGTGGAATTAAGGCACTCATGCAGTTTCCATTAGCCAATCACAATGATTCAAAGGAAAAGATACTGTTCTGATTTGAAAGATTCAAGAAACAGACACCAAATAAACTGGATGGCCATCCTATAGATTTTGAGTCAGACAAATCACATGTAAAAGGACATGATTTCTCATATGTGAATTTCCTTACATTTTATTACACGACATGGACAATTATGACTTATTAGGTATAATTATGACAACGAAGTGTCTACGTGTTTTAGAGATGTTTGGGTGAGGGTGAAAGGAGGGAATGTCTGCATCTTCTTACATACTTGAGCAACAGAAAGGAGAAAAATGGGAGGAAGGAGATCCCTGAAACAAACATGGCAAATTTCTGATAATCAGTGAATTTGAAATATGATTATATGAAGGTCCATTTTTTTCTATCTCTGTGTACCATGAGGTTCATATTAAACTAGTTTGCATTTAAACCTGTGTAAGGAAAAGTTATTCTCATGTATAACTGATAAATCCCATATCCAAAACATGGCAGAATGGTATTTATCAAAAGTTAAAATGCACATGCTTGCATTTCTATCTCTGTTTATCCTGTAGATATAGTTTTCATATATACAAAGTGAGATTCACTGGACCATTGTTTGTGGCAGCAAATGATGAAAACCTACTTGTAAAGTCCAGAGACAGAAGCAAATCGAAGTATCTGCAGTCAGAAAACACAACCCTCTAGCATTCGAAGGGAGAACTAGTTTGTGCAAAATAACTAAGGGTAAAATAATCTAAAGACTAAATACTTTAAAGTGATTAAAATAATTTGAAGTCCTTATGAGTAAATGGAGTGACTTGCCCACAAGTAAGGAAATCTTCAAAGGCTACAAGACAGCAGAAGTAAGAGTAAAAGGAAACAAGCTAAATGTGGCTGCCCTGGGAGCACTAAGCAGTGCTTTGACCTAGGGGAAGATTGTCCTGCATTGGCCCGATACAGATTTTTGTTGGTTCTATCTTTCACGTTGTGTGGATTTAGGAGCATCTCTGACTTCCAACTACTAGACACCAGTAGTATGTTCTATCCCCCACCTCACCCCCACACACTTAAAATAACCCTAAACATATTATCTTCAGCAAATTACGAAGAGATCTCCCTGAATGAAACTGGAAGGAAGGAAGTGAGAAATAAATATAAAATCTAACCAAAAAACTAAGACAGCATTGCTGAGAGTGAAGAACTCCATTGTAAGAAATTGGGATGTCAGCCTTCAAATGGATTTGGGTCCCCACATTGACTATACCTATGAGGTCCAGAGAAATAAAACACAAGTCAATGTTTTATAAAGACAACTGAAAAATTGAAATATCCTCAGGAAGAAAAGTGACAAAATACAGTCTTCACATAATTCCCTCTGATGAAGTTGCAGTAAACAAAACTAAAACACAAACACAATTAAGCAAGACACTGTGAGCAAGAAACCATTAGAAAATCCACAAAAACAGGTACAAAAAGACACAGAGGAATAGAGGCTACAAAATAAATATATTTAAATGGGTTTTTTAATATACTATTTTATTTATTTTTTTTTTTTTGGTTTTATAAAATGTGTAAAGAGACTAAATGTCTCCCTCCCCCACTGCACCACATGAAATCCTACTTTATGAAAGATATCCTGTTAGGGAGAAACTTTTCACGTGCCTTTCTTATTACTTTGCCGCAGAGGGAGAGACAGTGCGTCTCTTTCTGCCTTACTGTTATTCAGCCTTGGTGCCTGAACTGAGATAAATCTGAAGCTGAGCCCTAAGAACTACTCACCCCCCAGAGCCTGAGCAGACAGGCGAGACGGGAGAAAGATCCAGAAGCACCGTCGGTGCTCACACAAGTTAAAAGCAGAACAGCAGTCGGCGGGAAGGAGGTTCAAAGTGAGAATTACCAGATACAGAGACAACCAAAGAACTTGGTTCTGAACTAAAAACCTGAAAGACAAGTACATCTCCAATGCCATTCTAATACTGGGTATTAACAGGTAGCCCTAAAATAGCCTTACCAGAATAAACTAGAAATCACTCCCAGCTCCCATGAATTTTGCCTGCCCAGTAATGATTTCTATGCTGAATCCCTGGACCTTTAGTACTTAGGCTAAGTATCTTGGGGCCAGTGTTTAAATAAATATTAGTCAAACTTTTTTACAAAGCATTTTGGATAAAGGGGAGACCAAGGCGTTACATTCAGCATACATCAGGAGAGAATAATGTCATTTGCTAACTTCTCATTCCATTTTCTTCTGATAGGCATTTCTGTGTATCTTTCTAGAAATAAAAAACTTTTAACTTCTATTATACGGCTTCAATACGTATAAATGTATTCTGAAATATTTGATTTGCTTCTAGAGGAGCACCTGGCAAGAAAAGTTCGGTTTAGAGCAGGAGAGGTCTTGCTCTGAGGGCAGACAACCTGGTTAGCTCCATCCTCAGGGGAGCTTGTGCTCTGGGGGAGTTAAAGGCAGAGGAGTAAGAAATAGAATTTTTTTCTATTAGAAGGAAGTCCAGAGGAAAACACATGAATGTTGTTACATTCCCCATTTTGTAGACACACAGGGCGTAGGGGTGTACACTTTCCATTAATTCTCTCTTGGTTGCTGAGGCCTGCAAAAACTCCACCTGATCAGAGAGGCAAGAGAGAGACTACCAGACATCAAGGCTTAGGGATCGCGAATCGCTTTGTAACTGATCCCAGGTGTGTGAGAAAGAAGCCATTTACCCAGTAATGAGCAAAAAATAAAATTAGGTTGTCACTTCCAGAAGAAAAAGATTAGACAGAAAAGCCTTATTTATTTTCCATATGGCAATTGCCTGGATTTTGTTCTCGTTCTCTTGCAAATAGTTACATTTCTGATATTTTTAAACAAAAAAAATTAACTATAAAAGCATGTTAATTATCTATGGGAAATAGGAATGTTCTCAATAAAGGTTATGATTTAGAAAGTGAGATCTTGCTCTTGGGAAGCACGGAAGTAGGAGAAAGGAACAGGATGGGCCGCATTTACCTTCTGAGTGCCGTGCTGGGTACCAGCAGATGTGCGATCTTAACCTTCCAGCTAACTGTATAACTCAACAGCATGGCGCCTGAGGGCCAAACCAAGGTCCTAAATTCCATTCTTGGTTCAAAAAAATACCCACGGGGCAAGTATTTTTGTGACCTATTTGAAGAAAAGTCAAATGAGATGGAAAGAGGTTAAAGAATCTACTGAAGTAATTCTATGACAAGTGGGCAAAGCACAGTTTAAATCCAGGTTGTCTCTAGAGGGCTTTCTATAACAGACTGCACTGGCCATTTCCCTTTAGTAAATGAACCTGAATAATAAACATGGGCGGCTTAGGCACACGCTTATGAAAATGTTATCAGTGAGACATGGTTTGGTGGTGTCCACTGCAAGTAGTTTTCTCTCTGCTTAAAACTTTAAGTCAATTTTTATTGTTATGCTGCTTTCTGTGTCCCAATTTTTATAAATTTTTCCTATAGACAAAAAATTGCTTTTTGAAAATTACTGACTCAAGTGGTCAAATGTCTTTATTGAGTGCTTAGCTGAGCTGTACTTTGGAAGAACAGCTACGAAGAGGACTGATATGATCATGTATATCGTATAGTCTAGTAAGAGTTCACTTAATTATCTTTATCTACAAATGTAGAAAAACATATCACGGAATACTGTCTAATTTACCCCCACAAGTCAGTAGCATTTTAGTTCTCCACTTATCACCATGGTACTTTCTAGAACTGAGTGAAAGAATACAGCTAGGTACTTTACCATCAAGAAAATGTCCCACATAAATAACAGAGGAGAACAAAAGGAAATGTAGTCATCATAAAGCTGTCAGAGATTTTTGCAAATTGGTCGTATTATGAACAGTATGTTTCTTTTGAAGCAATTAACAGCATTCCTTAAATTTGAATTTGGAGTCCTCTTTGTTTCAGAAGTACAGTATTAACCAGTGACTACCTCACTGAGCTAAGAGAAGTGTCACTAAACTTATATTATCCATCTTAGTCGCTCATTAAAAAAAATGAGATTTTGGCAAGTAGTGATCCAACTGCGTAGGAGGGAGATTAATGTGGAACAAATTGAGGAGTAATTAATCAAGTTGCATAGGAAAGTGCAGAGAAGAAACAAAGATGCAAGGTTTGACAGGAAAATTCTAAGCTCTTTGTACTTGGCACCAGTCAAAAAAAAATAGGCATAATAGGGCTGAAAAGTTCATGAATATGCTCCAATTAATCTGTATGTGCACTGAAATGCTTTTGAGTTTGGTTCATTTAAATCTGAAATTCCCTTCCCCATTGATGTCAGCTAGTTAGCCGAGATGGTGCGTTGCTGTTATGATCATTGCAGCGCACATAATTTAGATTTATCTCTTTGGGGACCCGACTCCACCCCCTGCTGGCTAATATGCTCGCCATGTTTAATGATGCAAAAAATTTCCCTGAGTACAGGTTATTTATCTTTATCAGGGGCTGTATTTGGCTGGCTGTCTGTTATCAGGCGAGTATTTATTCCTCAGTGGTCGGTTCTCATGCATATTCCAATCCTGAGGCCCATAGGATCGGTTAGATTTGTAATAGAAGGGCTTCAGTACCTCAGATACACCTTAGTGATGCTGATCTATGAATTTAAACCAGCTAAAATTATGATTTAATCGATGAACCCTGAAATCACTGTCATGAAATACAAAATCAATCTAAAATCTGAGAAAGGACTTTCTTTGCTGGAATTTCAGAGATTCATAATAAACAAGGAAATGTAAGTATACAATAATAATAATAAAACATCATGCATGGTTTCCAAGTAGTTATGTTTCCAAACTTTAACCTGAGAAGAAAATCTGAGAGAAAAGAAGGGAGTGCAGATAAAATAGTCATTATCCAGCGGTCTCAGCGGTGTGTCAAGTGGAAGATGGCCCAGCCCCACTCTAAAGGCAGAGGTGCTTTACCCAAGACACTTCCCATCCACCCTAAATTCACAAGCAGGGAAACATACAAGTGCCTAGGTTCTAGTACTCTCCCTACCTCAAGGGGAAATATCTATAACCAGCCCAAATTGCTACTAGAAACTTTGGGGAGGAAATTAATTGTCACACTGGGGATTGAACCTAAAACCTTTACACAACTACATCCCCAGCTTTTTTTTTTTTTTTTTACTTTTTATTTAGGCACAGTATCTTCCTAAATCACTAAATTATGCAGAATGGGCTTCAACTTGCAATCCTCCTGCCTCAGCCTCCCAGAATGCAAGGATTAGAGGACTGTACTACCAGGCCCAGTGTAATTATTGTTAAAAAAAGATAAATAATTTTAAAAATTATATTAGATGAAGCAGAATTAAAACTACAAAAAGATTGAAATTGATGGAGATAGCTTTAAAGAGACAAGAGTTAAAACAAGTTACAAGAATGAAAAGCACTTTATAATAAGAACCAATAGGAAATGCTAGAACTAAAACATGTAACAGCTGAAAAAAAAAAAAAACTTAGTAAGTGGGATGAAGAGCAGAAAAGTTACCTCCAAATACTGAACAGCAAGCTGTAGCAACAAGTCAAAACAACAACCCCTGAAGGCATCAGAAATAAAAAAAATGTAAAAAATAAAAATTATAAATTAAAAAAGTAAAAGGTATAAAAACAGAAGTATCCAAAACGGGAATGCTTTGGAAAAGAAATACATGAAGTTGCAGGTGTAGCTCAAGGCCCTGGGAGAATCCTTAGACCCCAAAATAAAACAAAACAAGAAAATAAAGAGAGAAAATATTTGAAAATTTGAAGAAATAATAATAATTTCAAAGAGTGAAAAAAATTATGAAAACTTCCTGAAACAGCAGATGACCTTAAAAGATGCTGAGTCAGAATATCAGGCTCTGACAGAAATACCTCGTAGAAAAAAATACTGAAGTAATGATTTTAAATTAAAGGAATAGAAAGAGGAAAATTTATGAAATTTTATACATTGCCAAGATTTTATTTAAACTTGAAAATTAAATACAAATATTCTCAGCAATATATGCTATACTAGAGTTCTCTAGAGGAACATGTTCCATAGTAGGTTTAGTGAGGTGGGCTCTCTGATAGGTTCAGAATGGGAAGAGCTGCAGTGGACACCCACTGGATCTGTGAAAGAAGATTCTCAAATGACCTCCTATGCACAGGAAAGCTGGAGGATTCAGTAGCAGTTGAAGTTTAAAGGCCTAGAACTCACTGCAGAGTCAACAGTGTGAGTGAGTCTGGGTCTGGTGGCAAGGGAAAGCACCAGACATGGAAGTCTGAAAGACATGAAGTCAAGTGCTGTCCTCAAGGCAGCGGCAAAGGTCACGGCTTTTCAAAAGAATGAGAAGACCTCCCTCTTCTTTCCTTCCTTATTCTATCAAGGCCTATTGGGTGGTGCGGCCCACATCCACACTGGGTCTTTCCTCCTCAGTTTGCAGCCTACATGGTTGTCATCTACAAACACACCTAGGACTTTATTAACCTGCTAGACAGTTCTTGCTCAGGTCAAATCGACAAATCACAACTAATGGTGACATCGGGCCTCAGAGCAAAAGAACCTGAAAAAAATTTTTAAGTTTTCTTCATCACAATAATCAATCAGAAAATGAAATAAATCAGAGAATACCACAAGACATGTAGGAAGTGGGACTATATAGAATATGTAGATAATTTATTATATAATTATTTTCTTATTGTATAAAAATAAACTCCATCCTTCAAAGGAATTAAAATGCTAATCAAGATCCAAAGTTCAGATAGCAATATAACACAATTCTTCAATAGCATTGATAATTTCTGCATCATACCAATTGTTCTCTGTAGTAACTTTTAAAAATAAAATGTTTTATAAAAGATAATACATGTAATTTAAAAACTGAATAAATGCAATAAAAGATAACAAGAGTCTTATTCACCTTCTAAACATATAAGGAAAAACTCTAAATACTATCTAACAATCAGAAATATATACTATCATGGTCAGATATTTCTTATTCAACAAATTCAAGCTTGGTTCAATATTAATAAATGTAGAAATATAGTTTGTCATATTGGACTAAAGTATGAAACACATTATTATAATATCAGTAAGTAAAGAATAATCATCAACTTTATCAAAGCACATTTATGATCCACTAGAAACAGAAATTACTTTTTTACTTAAAAAGAACTGTCAAACTCTACAGTAAATGCCAAAAAACATGAAAAAACTTTTAATTTTTCCTTTAAATTAAGTAAGACAAATATTTCAAAAATCAATGTTATTTTAATACTTGGGTAGAAAGAGGAAAAATTATAATTAAAGCAATACTTGCCAAATACTTGCCAAAATTATAATTAAAGCAATACTTGCCAAATAAAACTCAATTTGATAAAACCCAACAATATTCTTTCATATCAATAATAATAAAGTGGAATGTTATGTATTATTTAAAGTATGTGAAAATCTATTAAATATCTAGCCATTATCCTTTTAAAAGACTCTTTTAAAACTCAAAACACTCAAAGAAAAGGAGTTATGTTCATGAATAGGGTAAACAATCTACCTACGTTTATTTATAATGTAATTCTAATTAAATTCCATAGGAAATGCCTGATAAAACCAACAAAATGTCACAATTTATAAGGAAAAATAAAAAGCAACGAATAGGGAGGTCAATTCTGAAAAGTAAATAAAAAGATGAATATCAAGAAATTCTACGGAGACCAAATGATACTTTTAAAAGTAATAACAGTGAAAGACTAAACTAGGCTCTTACAAAAGAAGAAACTGAACACAATAGAAAGCTAAAAATACAACAACAAAGAACCCAGGTAAGTACGGAATCTAATAGGAAGGACCACAAATTATGGGGAGGTAACTTACTAGACAATATTGAGAAAACTGACTCAATGTAGAAAAAATGAGCCCTATTTTATTTCATACATAGTGGAACAATGAATAGATTAAACAGTAAATATGAAAGGAAATGTTCTAAAGAAGATTAAAAGTAAAACTTCTAAATGCAAAGCTGGTACAAGTCTTGCCTTGTGACTTTAACATCCCAAGTGACAAAGCGTAAGATAAAAAGACGAAATATAAAAATTAATGCTATTGTTTATAATACAGTTCAAAAATTATAAAATGTAATCTGTTGAGGTAAGGTGCTTGCAAATTCGTAGAAAAACAATGGACTGATAGCTAACATACACAATAAAGTCCTGTAAATTAACAGAAAGAATACAGAAAAATCAATAGGGCAAAAAATGCAGATACAAATGAGAACATGTACAAAGGGAAAAACCCATTATATCTATCAGTTCCCCACGACGAATGTCTTTATCATATACTACAAACAGATGCTAATATGAACAAAAGATAAAATATACATGAAGAGATACTAATTATTGCTAATAACCAGATCTATACATTAACATGACAATCAGTATATATTTCACAAAATATTTGGAAACACTTGGAAAAACTCTTATCTTGACTGACTGTGGGTGCAAACTGGCTCAGAGAAGCTTAGAAGTATGTAGCAAAGTGAGGTAGAGGCATACTCCAGAGAAGGAGTGTGCCCACTGCTACCCAAGCTAATTATTGGAACAGGAAGTTGGAGCTGACTAAGAGGACCACTGCTAGAAGGAACAACTCAGTAAGGTAATGGGATATGACGGGATGCGAAATGAGTATTTCTAAGTTTTATGATTACTCAGCCAGGTTTAAAAGATCCTCCCTGGTTTTAGAGAGATTTCTCACCACCTCAAATCCATCATGTCAGGGCCTGGAAGTTGCTTTTCTAGAGCTTCTTTCATCTAGGTTCAGCCATGTGACCTAGGAGTTAAAAATTAGTGGCACTTGAGGAAACGATGAGTCAGAGGAGAGTGAAATAAAGATATAGGCTCTGGAAATCAATTATAAGGGTGGTGAATGAATCACAAAGTCATATATATATATATTTCAGACACATGCAGGAGGCAACATTGGCAGAGGTCCAAAAGGTGGCTTCTCACACCTACAGCAGCAAGCTGTGAGGCCATGCAAATCGCGGGGACAAAGAATTTCTACTGCGCCATCCGGGATTATAATTAGGACATTATTCCTATGTGGGTAACTTCTCCTTCTCCTCCTCCTCCTCCTCCTTCTTCTTCTCCTTCTCCTTCTCCTTCTCCTCCTCCTTCTCCTTCTCCTCCTATTTCTATATGCAAGAATTTTCACATTACACAGTTGAAGACATTAAGTGATACATTAAAAAGCACTGCTTCTCTCTGCTCAATCCAGGAAATTTAGCAGCAGTTTTTTTAAAAAAAATCATGTTCACAATATAATTATGCTTTTACAGAGCACAATAAAATAAAATGCTCTATTTTAAGACTTTTCAAGGAGGAAGAAAAACTAGTAATGATTCTCTAAAATGTCAAGCACATGTAAAACCAAGACAGACAGAAATTGCTACACGTTGGGAAAAAAAATGAGGAAATCGAGTTTAATGTAATATTGCATCCAGAATTAAATACGGAGACAGCAACTGACCTAATATTACTATTCATTTCATCTTTTATTATCACAACTCATAGTACAACTCCAAAGCAGCACCTTCTACCTGAGGCCTCCTCCCCACTTCTCTGCACTCTTGTGTCTCTGGTATGGGAGAATAGAAACTCTCTTGGGATCTCTTTCTGGCACTCTAAATTTTTCACTTTTTTCAAAGCACAGCACAAGTTCCTTCTCTTCCGGAACACTTGCTCTGATCAACACAGTTCCAATTGTATTGGACCCTGCAAATGCAGTAAGCAGCTCAAATCTGCAACTTTCTATCATTTAAATGATTATATATATATATAAATTTTCATTTCTTTCTAGATAGTTCCTTAAGTTAGCTGTTGGCATCCAGCATATTTTGAGGTCTTCAAATTCAAGTTTACCTTCTAGTTTTTGTTGTGTGTGTGTATGTGTTTTAATCTTCCCTGGCACCTAATCCATTACTGGCTGTACATACTCCATAGAATGCATTATTTTCTTCACTACATCATTTCTGAGAAACTTAGCTCATTTGGATCAGTGCTTGTAAAGGGACATAACTGATATAAGAATATAAATTAACTGGAGTTTTCAACAAAGTTCTTATTGCCACTTGAGGCAACAAAAGTATGTCCAAGTTCTGGTGAAAATATTTGAATAAAACAACTTTCACAGGAAGCCTTTAAACCTGCTAAATCCCTCAGAAATACAGAAAGCATTGAAATGAGTGTTAGCTGTGTTCTCCTTGATTCAGCAATTCAATGTATTGTCCTTTGTATGGGCTGAACTCAAGAGAGGTAATGGTCTTTTAAACACAATATTAGTAAGACAGTAGTCCAGTGGTATAAGTTATATTAAAGAGGATAAAAAGATGCTGAGGCAGACATATTTATTTATACTGATTCATGCCTCCACCAGGATAATCAGGAGAAAATTTTTCACCAAAATTTTCCATCTTCTCAATTCATGTGTCTTTTCTGAAGATTCTCCCACCATGGACTAAAATATGGTCCCTGGAAACTGCCAATGTCTTTTCTAAAAATCTTCCATAAATCTACACACTCCAGATTTATATTCCTTCCTGTAACACACACAAAAAAGTAAGTTAGAATGCCTTGATCCTGCCTCACCACGTAAAATGATGTCTTTTAAAGTTAGAATTCATTTATAGCCAATTTTCTGTATAGTGGAGAAATGCTGAATCCATGTTAAATGAGCAAGTTTTTAGCAAAAAACAGAAAGAGTGATTAAAATATTTTCTGTAATTTTTGGATTAGCAATGACAGGGGGAAAATGCTATTTTGAGACCAAAAAATGGGAAAAAGTTTCTAAATATGCATACTTTGATAGAGGTAGGAAAAAACAACACAGAAGAGTTTAGGGTTTAGGTGGTGTGTAAGGGACTATTGACTTGCTTAAAGCAAGTCTTACCCACACACCCGAGAAAAGATGTCTCAGTTCTTTGACAAAATTAGATACTGGCTACATTCCATGGTCTATCAAAAAAAGCGCTGACTCCTGACTTCAGGGACTGTGCCCTCCTGGGAAATACAATCTACTGAACATTGGGCAGTCTGATCCATCTCCCTTTTTTCCAGATTCCTTTGATATTGTTAGCAGAAGAACCCTCGACCTGTGGCCTTCTCTAAACTACCTGGAACACACTGTTAAACAAAGATTGACAAGTTCTACTCCTGATACAACTGATGACTACAACTACTATAGTCTCCTTTAGACTCTAGAGGAGATCCTAACTCTCCAGAGATCTCAAAGATGAGAAATTAAAGAAGCAGAGCACAGCCACCAGCACTAGTAGACATATTTTATATAGCTACCTGACGTGTGACACGCTGACATTTAAAACTCAGAAGATTTCTTACAGAGACACAGATTTGTGATTTCTTTTACAAAATTGTAGCATGTGTCAAAACACTACCATATCCTGGGCATCAGCAAACAGAAGGGATGCCCTCTGAAACAGGACCGGCATTTGCAAGTGG
Organism: Dinomys branickii; assembly: GCA_004027595.1. Taxonomy (NCBI): domain Eukaryota; kingdom Metazoa; phylum Chordata; class Mammalia; order Rodentia; family Dinomyidae; genus Dinomys; species Dinomys branickii. Next base: position 36,373 of record PVLD010014665.1, on the reverse strand, counting down.
ACACGGACCACTATTTCCTGCGCTCCTCACATGGAAGCTTTGTTGCAGTTGCCAGTTACCACTGAGCTTTTGATGTGACTTTAATGAGTTTCACTAGCCATATTCCATGTCCTGGGGCATTTTGTTTATAACTTCTGACCATGATTATATCTCAGCTGTCTCTGAAAGTCAGAGACTCAGCCATTGTACTATAAAGGTTAAGTAGACAAGGTCACAAAACTATTCTGTTCACTGTACAGCATTGCTCTTGCTAGGAACAGTAAGTGCTAAATGTAAGTTGGATGAATGAATGATCCTGGGAGGAGGGATAATGTGTTTTCTTCGTTTAAAATCACATTCCTCTCAGAGGTTACTTAACTTACTTAAGCACTACCATGAGAGTCTCTACCCAGGTAATGTATAGTGGGTTCATTTTGATCCCATCCACAAAAGAAATCTCGCTATTGAAATACTAACCCCTAGAGTCTTGGAATATGATCTTTCTTGGAGACAGGGTCTTGGCAGAGATAATCATGTTAAAATGAGTCATTGAGGTAGGTGTTAATTTAACATGATTTGCATCTCTATAAAAGAGAGGAAATCAGTAAACAGACATGGACACATGTAGGACACTATAGGAAGAAAGAAACAGGGATTGAGATGGTGTTTCCATAAACCAAAAACCGCAAAGGCATACCGAAACCAGCAGAAGATAAGGGAAAAACATGGACCAGAATCTTCACAGATATCAAAAGGAACCAACTCTGCCTATACCTTGATCTGGAACTTCTAGTACCATAATTATGAGAAAATAATTTTGTGTTGTTTATTAAGCCACCTATTTTGTTATGGCAGCCTTAGGAAATAGTACATAAGAGAAATAAAACTTTGTCCCAGCCTTTTGCACTTTCTGCCCTCCTACCAGTTAATGTTTCCCTTCTCTCCTAGTGCTGCTGGGTCAGAATTTTCCCTTTATTAATCAATACATAGTAGAAAAAAATAATTCAAATCTCTTATTAAAAAGATTCCATCATCTTTATTTTCTCTACCCAACTCCAAAGTTTAGATCAACAGAGTTCTTAGAAATTCCTCAGGGATATACGCTTTCAGGTTTAAATTCAGTGCTCTTGAACATTATTATGGTTTGTGTCAAGATGTACCCCAAAGCCTCATGCAGTCATACGGCTTATTCAGAGCTGGCTAAATCTAGACTGTGTGATACGGGATTAAGGCTGTGTGATCAGTAAATCCGTCCACTTATGGGTTTGGCATAGTTCTGGCTAGGATGAAGGTTGTGCGTGCTACACCCCCCCTAGAGCAGGTAGCCTGCCCACAACATCAGGGACAGAAAGAGTCTTGTCTCCCCCACCTTGTTGCTTTTGCTGTCTTCTGCCTGCCATGAACTGTTCTCTGCCAAACCACTCTACCTTGGAGCCAAACTGTGAGCTAAATAAACCTTTCCCCCTTTAACTTTGAGTGTCAGTTATTTTGCATCAGTAACAAGAGAAAGTAAGTAAGACAGGTAGGTAAGTGTACGTTTCAGGAGGAATAACTAGATGATTATTGGACATTGTGAGGATGGTAAAGCACAAATGTGAGCACACTTTGAGCATTTGGGTCTGTTTATTAAAATATGTTAGGGGCTGGGGATATAGCTCAGTGGAATAAGCGCCTGTCTAGCAGGCGCAGGGTCCTGAGTTCAATCCCCAGTACTGCCAAAAAAAAAAGAACAACAACAAAAAAATAAAATAAAATACTATGCTAGTGCAACAGAACTGAGAGAACTGGATAATTTTGTCAAAATCGGGATAGTTTCATAGGCTTTATGGGCTTTTCAATTTTTATTACTTTGCTTTTCAGTTTTAGATTAATTTTGGTCATTTATGTCTCTTCATATTATTGGGTAACAATTTGGGATTATTAAAATTTTGCTTCTGCTACCAAATGAAATACTTACAAACTGATCATAAATGAATATTTCTGATTATGACCAAATATTTTTGAATACCAAGTTAATTTTCTTCCTGGTTCTAATTGTATCACTTTTGGCAATCACGTACTATCATTTACTTTTCAGCCAATGGTTTCTTCTTCTTTTTTTTTTTTTTTTTTGTGGTACTGGGGATCGAACTCAGGACCCTGCGCTTGCTAGGCAAGCGCTTGTTCCACTGAGCTATATCCCCAGCCCCAATGATTTCTTCTTTAACTATTTAACTATACTTTTACATTTCTTTTAAGTTTCAGCAGCTACCTTAAGACTTTCTTCATTTAAAAATATCCAGTAGCATTGAAGAAATGGTTAAGGCCTACTTGTCTGAAGACAGCATTAAGACTTTAATACCACATTCACATTGGGATGGGAATAAATGTCAGTCATAACTGGCGGGATCACTTTCATTGACCATGGTCATTACTTTGTCATCCACTCTAAGCACATCAAGTCAGAACTGGAAAGTGCTTTTTTATTTCAACAAGTTACTTTACAAAGGTCTAACATGGCTCAGTGGTTGGTTATTGTCAGTGAAAACACAATAACAAAGCTCTTCTTTTAGGGAAACAAACAACCCACCAGTCAAATTTTTGTTATCAAATAATGACCATCCTGATTTATTCTGTTACTCCTGTATTTTAAAAGGCTAATAAACTACTTTTAAATTTAATGGCATCTGGATGCAGGATCAAGTTATAAGATTAAAAAGGAAGGGATAAATAGGTGACATAATTGGTTTGAAAACCCCAGTTTTTCAAATCAACCTAAATGGCTCTAGGTGAAACTTAAGTAATCATTTTTCCAAATCTGACAAGTCTAATATGACAAAATGGAAAATGAAAAGTCATTATAAAATTCTGTGCTTCTTAGTTAAGTGAATGACATGCAAATTATAACTAAACCCTTGGTATCTTGACTCTATCATTATGTAGTCAAAATCACAGGCATAATAGTCTTACAGGACTAGAAGCAAGATAAGAATTCAATGATTCAGTGAGCTTGAAGATGCAAAGATAATCACCTTAAAGTGACTTTCCTATGCTTCCCTGGGAAAGGAATGACTGAAGCATCATCTTTAATGATTAGGAAATCTAAAGGAATGGAACACTTGAAAGATGAAGACATTTATTTTGCTTGCTCTTTTCTTAATCTTTAGCAGGTCATAATGATTTCAGGTAGAGACATCCACTGGTAAAATAAGAATGTAAGGCAACAAGAAAATTCAGGAGTTTGAAAGTAAAATGACTATTCTTCCTTTATAAATATTTGAGTAAAATGACACTTGGAAAATGTGGCCAGAATATTTCAAAGGGCATGTTCCCAGGATGATGGCTCTCACCATAGACTACTTCAGGACCACCAAAGCCCACTGTCAGGAGTCTAGCAACAACAGCAACTGAGAGCTCTCAAATAACACTTGGTTTGAAAGGAACTTGTACATACTTTGGGAAAAAATAATGTACAGCAGCATTTTCAAAATGTACAAAGGTGGAAAAATAAGAAGTTTGGGTAAAATGTTTAGACTGTTGTGGGAATAGGCCCACTGTAATATGCTTTTCAATTCCGAACACATTGGCAGCACTCAAAACACATTATAGAAGTAATAACATGATAATGGAGTTGGGAATCCTGTAAAGGTTACATAGAATTCAATTTATAAATCAAAATGCCTAAAAATCAAACTTGGGCCAACCACCGAAAGGTATTGGATTTTTGCTACATTGAATGAGACAAGGATCTCATAACCATGAAAATAAACAGTGACCAATATGCTCAGAGGCTCATTTTAAGCTATTTAGAGGCTCTTAGCTATTTTCTTTCTCCTTTAATTTTTTTTCTGCAATTTTCATTGAAATATGAGCTTAGAGCCTAGAATACCTAAGTGTTTGATGATAGTCAAATATTTCTGAACGCGAGAACTGAGAAGATGCAGGAGCCTGGAGAGAGATGTTCAGAAGGAAACATGTCACAAATAAATGTTAGTCAAACTACATGCTTCGAATATCACTGTCACTAGTGCAATTAAACCAAAGTAAATAAATAAAAACCACCAAGCATTCTACCAGTTGAATTATTTTGACTCATGTAAAACTTTTAAATATTATTCTTCTAGAAAGAGATTTATTTCCTTTAACATCCTATGTTCTAGGAATTGGTGAGGATCAACTGGGAGTTAGAGAGGTTTTGATGAATAAAACTATGAAGAATTTTTAAGCGAAACTGTCTCATTTTTATTATAAAGAGAGTTCTGTATATTACCTCATAACAGAAATAGTGCATAATATAGAATCAGGTAAAAAATTCAAGAATTACAAAAAGATGAAAAGAAATACAATCATTCAGAAAGCCTCTCAACATTTTGTTAAAAATCACTTGAACCACTGAATAACAATAAACAAATGTATATGAATAAGTTGTTTCCTATGTGCTGTTTCTCTTTAGTATGCCCAAGGTTTCTTTATTGTCAATAAATGAATTACATAGCTTTCAAAAATTAATACATGATATTTTAATGGTATATTAAATGCACAATTGCTCCTGTGAAGAAACAAGCTTTTATCGCCAGAATACGTGTACGTATCTATGGAATACAGTGAGACAATTCAGTACATGCATCAACTAGGTAATTATTGAATCAGTGTAATTAATATCATATCCCCTGATATCAGGGATTTGAAGTGAAATCTTTCACTGTGAATTTAAAAAGGGAACTGAAAATAACATTTTTGATAAGGACGCAGAAAATATGCTTCTCATAAGGAAGAGTCTTGGCACTCTATAAATGCTAAGGAAGAATTATTTCAGTACACAAAGGAGAACCTTCTTTCCTTCCCCTTTTAATGGATAGAAAGATGGGAACCTGAGGCAAAGGAAAAAGCCCTCAGCAGAAGGAATCCTCTACGCTGTGCTAAGTAATGAGAAAAAATGGCGCGTAACTTCAAGGTTCAGAACAAGTTGCTGGGAAAACTTCTGGCCTCAGTCCTATATAGGGTTTTTGTGGTGACCCTGGTATGCATGCACTCAAAAATAAAGATACTTTACTAGAAGGCAATTCAAGGAGAGATTTAAACCGTGTTTCTAAAATGTACTCAGACTTAATGTACTTACTCATGGCTGAAAATTATTCACTCATTTAATCTCCATCTATGCAGTTGTGGCAGTTTTATTCCCGATTTATGCCGTGCACCACATAGAATAGCACAAGCCAATTGTCAATGGGAATAAAACAACAGTCAACTGAAATGTAAAGCTGCTTCCTAATTCCATCTGTGTTTACTTGATATTGAATTGTAAATTTCATTGTTTTCTGGTAAGATCAGATATGTAAAAGTAGTTACCAAGTTTAAGGAAAAAATGTGCATATTTGGAGCCCAGACACCAGGCACTATTCTCTGCACCTAGCACTACTGACTCATTTAATTCTGTCAACTAGAGTAAAAGACAGATCTTCTTGACAACCCCATTTTATAGACCAAGAACCAAAGGAGAGAAATACAAATTTAGAAACCTATATCCCTTAAAATAGTGCTTTCACAACAATTGCAAAGATTATTGTTACTTCATTAAGCAATAGAACAATGATAGTTTTGTTTCCATATATAATTTTAAAATAACTGATTATAGTAATAGTACCACTTAGAGCTAAAGTTACCAAGTAGACTTACATTATTGCATTCAATAGCTTGTTTCCTTCTCAAAGATTTGCGCATTTATGTGAAAAGAGAGTTTTGACTTTTATATTGAACCATGAAAGTCATTAGGTTTTCAGATTCGGTCTTAGATTTACTACTGTGGCTGGGGATCTCCTTCTGGTCCTCAGGGCTCACCTTGTCCTTATGGATGCCAAAGTACCTAAGAAAAAAATAACCTCTAAAATATGTGTCTTACAAGTTTAACTAAAAGCTTTCAAAATATTATAGCAAGTCAAATTTTAAAATGCATCCAATTCCCAAGAGAGCTCAGATGGGTAAATTTCATGCATATAGGATGCTAATAAGATACATAGCAAAGTCCATGGAAAATAATGACTTGAGCCATTTTGAAAGTAAAATGCAAGGGAAAAAAGTTGCCCAGGATCCAGATTACATCCAGCAGGGTGTTTTGTACATTTCAGTCACTTAAATATTTATTGCATTAAATATATGCATGAATAAAGGAGAACGAATATTGAATCCCCTGTTACAGGTAGGGAAAGTACAAGTAAAAGTCATTCTGAGAAACTTCACTCTCCCACCGAAATATCTTCATTACATCTAAAGAGCCGCTTTCCCCATGTCAACAATATCCAAAATCACAGCAGGAAAAGCAACCAAAACCCTCCGCATCTGGGAACCCAGCTCAGATACTATGTGCAGAAAGAAATATTCAAAATTATACTTATGCATTAAGAACATAAAAGCAGTTACTTCAATTTGTGATCCATCCAGTTCTCGTTTTTCTAGTAATAAAATTGAAAGTAACCTCTTTTAGTGGGTGCTATGGTTTGGGGGTTATTTTTGTAAGAGAACAATATAATACAGGACTCACATTTTATATGATTATTTATAATAGTCACACAAAGAATGATATACAAAAGAGTACAGGAAATCTGTCCACACACTATAGACCAAGAATCCAGCTGAGGGCCTGGATCCCCATGAGAATGTCCTGCTTGAGTCCAGTTGAAGACCTAGAGCTCATAACGATGCCTCTCACAAATCCAGCTGGAGGCCCAGAGCCTATAACAATATTTCATGCAGACCTGTTTCACAGATCTGTGCCAGAAGGCCCAAAGGTCAGTGGTGGAATCTAGGAAGTCTGTGCCAGCAGGATGAAGGATCTATGCTACCAGGCTGAGGGATCTGCACTGGAGCCAGGAATCAATACTCAGAGTAAGAACAGAGCTCCCTGAAAAGGTACCACAGTCATCCTTAGCAAAAGTGAGGTTCCAAACACCTCCAATGGTGAAGACAGCTGAGTTCCCATGAGGAAACTCAATGCAGCAAGCTTCTTTAGGAGACTGAGCTTTGCACCACCTTTCCCTCCAGAGCCAGGAAGTGATGCTCAAGATGAGGACCAGAGCTCCCCCAAAATGAACTTAAGCTATTCTCAGTGCCAGCGAGGTCCCGAGATCCTTGGAGGATGAAAACAGCCAAGTTCATCAGGAAAACCAGCATGATGAGCTCCTCCAATAGAACCAACAGCTTCTTACAGCTTCCACCAGCTCAAACAGCCTCTCTGAGCTCCCAACAGCCTCCTTCTCCTTCTCCAGCTCTAACTCTTATGCTGCTGGCAACAATCTCCAGGGGGGCCTCCCACACCCAGCACCACACTTACTCAGTTCAGCTGGGAGTTGTAAGTTGACCACCAGTTGCCAGTCCACTACAGTGGGAAACATATATAACATCCCTAAGATATGTATTAAAGTAGGATACTCATGTAGTCAAACAACATCTACTCATTTTTAAAGTATATTCCAATAGACTTAAGTATGCAATAAGAACTCATTCAAGTCAAAGAAAAAATTATGGAAACTTAGAATTTTTCACTTTTATTTGACCATGCACAATCATTGTTTCTCAACACAAAATAATTGTATAGGTTAATGGCTTTCGCTATGAAATTTCCATACAGGAATGTATCATGCATTGATTGATGATGTATAGCAGATGGTTACATTAAGAATGTGAGAGCACAGTGATTATGTGTGTATCTCTTCTTTTATATTTTTATATTACTTAAACACATTTTTATATTGTCCAGTATAAAAATTATTTATTGGAAAAACTCCATAAGACTCCTTCAATTAATTGATAAATTCAGCAGAGTAGCTGGATACAAAGTCAACACCCCAAAATCAATAGCATTCCTATACACAAACAACAAACAGACTGAGAGAGAAATTAAGGAAACCATACCTTTTACAACAGCATCCAAGAAATTGAAATATTTAGGAATCAATCTAACAAAAGAGGTAAAAGATCTATTCAATGAAAAGTACAGTACTCTGAAAAAAAGAGATCAAGGAGGATTTCAATAAATGGAAAAACATTCCCTGCTCATGGTTAGGAAGAACCAACACTATGAAAATGGCCATACTACCAAAATTGTTGTACATATTCATTGCAATTCCCATTAAACTACCATCAACATACCTCACAGATCTAGAGAAAATATGCCTTAAGTTCATCTGGAACCAGAAGAGACCCAGAATAGCAAAAGCAATACTGGGCCACAAGGTCAAGTCAGGTGGAATCACAATCCCTGACCTGAAATTATACTGCAAAGCTACTGTAATAAAATCAACCTGGTACTGGCTCAAAAACAGACCTGAGGATCAATGGAACAGACTGGAAGATACAGCCACAACCACAAATACACTCAGCCACCTAATATTTGACAAAGGGGCCAAACAAGCTCACTGGAAGAAAGATAGCCTCTTCAATAAATGGTGCTGGAAAAATTGGCTTGCCAAACTTGCCAAAGACTGAAAATAGACCCAAGTCTATCACCATGCACCAAACTCAAGTCAAAATGGATCACAGATCTCAATATTAAAACAGAAACACTGAATCTATTGGAAGAGAAGGTAGGTAAAAATCTTGAAGACATAGGAGCAGGCAGAGAGTTCATGAACAAAAATCAAACTGCAAGGGAGACACTTCAAAGAATCAATAACTGGGACCTCATTTTACTGAAAAATTTTTGCACATCTAAAGAAATAAGCACAGTAAAAAGAACACTCACAGATTGGGAAAAAGTCCCAGCTGGCTGTCCCTCGGACAAAGGCCTTCTATCTAGAACATACAAAGAATTAAAAAACATGAACCTGTCCAAATTCAAAGACCCACTCCAGAAATGGGCATCTGAGATGAATACACACTTCTCAGATAAAGGAATACAAAGGGCAAATAAATATCTGAGAAAATGTTCTACCTCTTTAGTCATTCGAGAAATGCAAACAAAAACACTGAGATTTCATCTCACCCCAGTAAGATTGGCCAGCATCAAGAAATCATCCAATAACAAATGCTGGTGAGGCTATGGAGAAATAGGAACTCTGCTGCACTGCTGGTGGGAATGCAGACTGGTGAAATCACTGTGGAGATTGGCTCAGAGATTCCTCAGCAAACTAGATCTAGAGGTCCCACTCAACCCAGCTATCCCCCTTCTGGGGATTTCCCCAGATCTGAAAACAGCATGTCACTGTGATATATGTGCACGTGTGTTTATAGCAGCACAATTTGTAATAGCTAAATCATGGAAACAACCCAAATGTCCATCCAAAGAGGACTGGATTAAAAAACTGTGGCATTTTTACACAATGGAATATTATTCAGCTGTAAAGAAAGACAATCTAGGGGCTTTTATAGGCAAATGGTCACAAGTAGAAACCATACTCATAAGTGAGGTAAACCAGATGTGCATGTGCGAACAGCGTATAGTATCATTAGTGTAGGAACCTGGAGGTGAGAATATAGATCGGGAGGTATGAAGGGAGACTGCTCAAGGGTAGAGAGCCATCGGGATGAAGGGAAGGAGAGGAGGAAGAGGGGGGTAGCTGAGTAGGTATGTATGTATGTGCGGGATGGCTGACACGGTTGCACTGTTGTCTCATGTCATATTGACATGGGAAACAATCAATGATAAGTTGTTTGATCAATCTTGTATGTCTATTTGTATTGTCCTGAGTATATACTTTGAAGCTACCAACATGTAATACAACAACCATTGTTGATCCCCTGCCACCTTATCTGTAGTTCAGTTTTTGTACTGTTCTTGTGCTACTGTGTGTATGTTTGTTAGTGTTTTTGTTCTTTTACTTTTAAAATAAATTTTTTTAAAAAATTATTTATTGAATATATCTAATTTTTATGATAAAATATGAATATATGAATGTTTTGGTAGATCTCAGAAAGAGAAAAAAATCTTTGAGGCCGAGCACTTCTCTAAGAAGAAATTTTAGCTTCTCTATGTAGCTTGTCAGTACAAAATTTTCAATCACGTCTTCCTGATTAGTACATACCATTTGTACAGATTGTTATATGTCTATGACTCTATATATTATTATGAATTTTATAAAGCCTACTTTCAATATAAATTGAAAGACACAAAAGTAAAGATTACCGAGAGTTCAAATTTTTCCTCTTTCACATGACTGCATTATCTTGCCTACTACAAATGCCACATACTCTACTTTGAGTGCTCCTGTGTTAAACTGCCTAATAAGAAACGAGTAAGTAAAATGAGAGAGAAGGATTATAAAAGAAAGGGAATAATTCTGTGATCTTGGAATTTTCAACTCATAATTCACAAAAATTGGAATGTGAGATAGAATCTGTACGTGCATTCTTTAGAACTGTCCTATAATTTTTAAAGTAAAAATATTATCGTACTCTATAATACATTTTAATTTCAAAATAAGAAGGTATAATGGTATTGATTTTATTGAAACCAGGCCTAAAAGTATAGCACTTTTCACAAACTTTGATTCCTTGCCTATTTCCTGGCTTTTAAAATCTATGCCATTTACCCTTTTAATTTTATTGCCTCTATTACTTTGCTATTACTTTCTCCAGTCTTTGCTCTGACTTTCCTCCTTTAATCTGTTACTTCTAGATTTTGACTGCCAAACCACAACTCATAATGTAGCCTTGGAAATCCTCTACTTCACTCCCTCATTTTTTTCTTTTTTGTTTTTTGGTTTGAGTTTTTGGTACTGAAGACTGAGCCCAGGGTTGCCAGCTTGCTAGACAACTGTTTTACCACTGAGCTAAATCCCCAGCCCCACTCCTTCATTTCTAGAAAAGCTACTTTGGCCAAGATCATAGAGCTAGCTAATGGTAAACTTGAGTTTTAAACTTAGATTTTCTTCCGGTAAATATAGTGCTTTGTAGAACATACATATTTATATAAAATGGTTTATGTTGCCTGACTTTAGCTAATTTTTACTGAATGAAAGGGGAATCTAGAGCTATTATTTCACAGTGTTCTGTTCTGGTTCACACACATCTAGAATTTTTTAAATCCTTGATGTCAAGTTTCCTGTGAATAATTGTCCTTTTATGCACTACGACCAAACTGGAGAACTTTTGAAGGGCTACATTTTGGCAAACTAGTCACTCTGCTTTTCTTCTTCCTGAAACCATTCCTGTTTTATTTCATTAGAGATTAGGTGATAAATTTAGAGTCATCCAAAAGCCAAGGTTGAATCTTTTCTTCTAACACAGGATTAAAGTCGAGGTCTTTATGCAATAAATTCTTCATTAAAAGATAATAATCCATTTGAAAATCCTCAGTGAGACTATTAATAAACATTAACATCATAGATTTAACTAATTTTGCCTGAACTAAAATTTTAGTAGCCATAGATTTGCTATTTTTTGTATCACAGAGAATTGACAACAGTGATCTGACAACAATAAAGAAAAGGTTATGGGTGTCTGAGAAGAAAAATACTATAGACTAAGAAAAACAATTCTATCATAAGATTTTGTGAGTATTAGTTACCTAACACTATCAGCTAACAAATATAGTTTGTGCCGTGTCATGTACTTATTTAGCACAAAGAGGAGGTGGGGCTCATGTGGTAAGAGGCAGATACATAAACACAAAACCACAATAAAATAAGAGTGCAGTTTCAGAAATAAATAGGTAGTAATGGTTTTTTCTTTGGTTTTTTTTTTTGGTACCAGGAATCAAACTCAGGACCTTATGCTTGCTAAGCAGTTACTTGTACTGCTGAGCTATATCCCCAGCCTCATAGTCTTTCATTTTTATTTTTGTTTTTTTGGGCCAGGAATCAAACTCATGACCTTGTGCTTGTCAGGCAGGCACTTGCGCCACTGAGCTATATCCCAAGATATAATAGATGTTTCTTATCTCAGTGAACGGGTAGGTGGCGGACATAGAAAACCCAGGAAAAAGACCTCAGCATCTAGAGTAGACTCATACAGTGTTATAAATGAGTGAAACAACTTTTGGATTCTGGGTTTACAGAAATTAGAGCATTCAGTATGCAGAAATTGAGGAGAGTGGTGAGAAAGTAAAAGACAGAGGGGAAGTCAAAGAGGAGGAAAGAGGGAAAAGAGAGGGGTGAGGGAGAGGAGAGGAGACAGGGATGGGGAAGTAGGAGATAAGAGAGTCTTATAGGCCACCTGTGAAGAGGCGTGACCACGGCCCTACAGGAAAGCAGGATTTGTTGGAGGTGGGCAACAGCGAGTACACTGACCATAGTTGGGTTTAAACTTATTCAGAATCTCTCACATATGGGGAAAGGGCAATTGTCCCTATTTTTATTTCCTGTAAATCTCTCTTCCCTACAAATATCCATTCTGGCTGATGATGACAATAAAGGAAGATTATGCTCATCAAAGATAATGAATTTCTTCTGGATGACAAAAGTGCCACACATTGGGACCAATTCAAAGTTTAAACCCCCTGTCATGCTGATTTTTCCCTTTAAGGGTTGAGCCTCCGTGTTGTGTGTTCTGAGTTCATGAAACTAGAGCTTGTACACTTTTAAGGTGCAAGAGGGACACTTCCTTTTGAGTCTTTGAAGCATTCATAATACGGAGTTCTTTCAAAGACTGCTGCTCTATCTTATGCCTTGGGGTTACTGGGCCCTTGGCTGAGTCAAACGAAATTATGTCCTGAAGGAAACCATGCACCCATGCCAGTTGCATGAGTCTGTACTTTGCCCCCTACCCCAGTGGGAAGAGAACCCTCTCACCATAGTTACCTGGGAGGTAAATCTATTTGTCTAGACACCCACCTCTGCTATCCTATTCTAGACAGAGCTTAGCCACAAGACACTTATGGAGCTGCCAAGGCGCACATAAAAGACAACACACTGCTTGCAGTTTTTCCTGATTATTCAGGGCCTACCTAACTATGTCTAGAATTTCTCCATTATAAGACCTGCAACCATGAGACAGGAGCCTGAATGCTGACACCTGAGCTTGAGCACATCTTCTCCCTCTCCTAGCTGTCCTTCCGGCATTGTGATACAAAATGTAGAGTCAACGTGTCAGTGTCATAAGTTTCCTCTTCTTTCCCCGCTAAGACAAACTGTAGCCAGATGTCCACTACCAGTAAAGCAGGGATCTATGCCTATAAAAAAGTAAAACTATACGATGAAAAAGAGGAATTAATATATGTTACATACATGCACCAGCTCCACAGAAGGAATGTAAACATTATGTATTTCAAGCATGTATGAAAAATAAAATGGGAAAGGGATCAAGAGATGGACAGAACTGGAGGAAATGGAAGGGAAAGGTGATTTTAAAAAAGCTAAGGGTAGTGTGTGCATATACCATTTCCCCACAAGAAAGGAGAACATGTACCACAAACATGTTCTAATAAAAAGAATCAACAATGCTATTAAGTCTGGTTGGAAAACAGAAGTGTATAAAGGTCATAAACGGTCAAACCTATGTAGGTAGATCTCTGAATCCAGAAAGCCCTTTCCTTCTTTAAGAGAGCTATCGCCAAATTTTAAAAAGTCTCATTATGTATTTTTTAAAGGATCAAATTATTTAAGAATTCATAAACACTCTTCTAATAACCAGATGGAACCTAATCCAAGAAGTACATGGCCAAGTTGAGGAAAGAAGCAAGATCTTAGTGATAGCTAAAGGTAGAATAAACAGCAATTCCTGACCAATTGGATGTGGAAACCTGGAGCGAAGGAAAGCAGGACGGGCTGTGTGAGGCTCCTACCCTGGGGAAGCTGGTGAGTAACTAACTAGTGTCTCAACAAGGGACCCAGATCTGACAGACATGTTGAGGAAGCAGAGTAGAACAAGTTTAAAGTCAAGCGGAAGTGGTTACATTTTGAACTGTGACACTAAACAGTGACCAATAAACAAATGCTGCATGGACTACTAATATATCATGAGGACATGAAAATGTATTAATAGTCAACACCACAGAGTATGAATTTAGCTTCTCTTCTCCAAATAAAACAGAATGCAAAACCACTCATTTAAGTGAGTTATGGAAGTAGCCTAACAGAGAAACCATCTACACCTACAAAGGAAAAGTAACCAAAAAATGATGTTAGGCAGATATTTCTGAAAGCTCAAGCATGGACCATAAAATGCAAATTACTTTGCCTTTTCCATGTTGTCCCAACATTTACTCAAGAAGTACTTCATAAAGACTTAACAAAAATAAAGCCAAATGATAGACTTTCTTTACTTTTGTCTTTCATATTACTAATTTGCCCAAAGGGCCTAAAAGCACAAATCATTGTAATTTAGAGCAATTCATTATAACCTTGCAACAAATTTAGAATAAGAACTTAAAACCTAAAAAAAGAAAAAGAAAATGATTTCCATTTACGGCGTTAGCCCTAAGTAGGAAATGAAAATAAATTACCACTAGGCTTTTATTTAGTCCATTTGTTGGAAATATAGGGCTGATATGACAGAGACGCGAAGCAGGAGAATTAAGATGAAAGTAGCAGCAACACTCAGGGAAAAAATCCACGGTGCTTCTCTCCTATCTGACAGTTTAGTCCCATCAGTCACCTCCTATCCCCAGGACTCATTAATGAATGAAGTGGCGATACCCAAAGGAGAGCTCAGCAGAAATTCTCCAACGGACCTGCGAGGAAATGACAGGTGTGCGAGCCCACGCTCCTGCCACCAACACATCAGGGTTCCTGGGGCTGCACTGGACACCGCTGGCCTCGGATTTTGACAAATGCCTTGAGAAAGTCATATGTTAAAGCCAAGTTTTGAATTGTGCTTTTAATCTTTTTTGCATGTATCCATTACCAGAAGTAAGGAAATCTTAAGTAGGTCTGGTGCATTTTCACAAAATTATGAGCCAGGTGGTTAGACCGGAGAAGGGTGGACTTGGACTGCAGTCGATCGCACTATTACAGCTTAAAAGAGTGTGGCTCTGTGAAAATGTAGAGGGAATTCGCACTCTGTATCTGAGGCGGCCTTGGGAGAGGGAAATGAGAACGGCGAAGTCTGGGTGACAGCAGCGGCCTCTCAGCCGCCGCACAGCTCTGAGGGGTTGCTCCGACTACTTCCTACCTTAGCGGAGAGAGCGTTGTGTTTGTTCCCTCCGGCTGTCATAAAACTTGCTACCAACTGAGTCCTTTAAAACCACAGACATTAATCTCTCACAGCTGTGCAGGTGAGAAGTCTGAACTCAAGGTGTCCGCAGAGTTGCTCTCTTCCCGGAGGGCCTGGGGGAGGTTTTATTCGATGCCTCCTCATCACCACCATCCGCCCGCAATCCCGGGGGCTTCTTGCTTTGTAGACAACAACGCACCGATTTCTGCGGCTCTGCATAGTTCCCTCTCTTCACTGTCTCTGTGTTCCTCTTCTTTGTCTTTTGAGGACAGTCTCATTGGATTTAGGGCCCATTCCATCATACACGATCTCATCTCTACCCTAACTTTTTTTATACCTTTTGAAAGGTTTTGAAAGTTTCAATATCAAAAAAAAAAAAAATCCTTACGTTTTTAGATCTCCTGTCTGTGAGATTCCAGGTGAACATCTAGGGCAGCACTATTCAACCCACTGAAGATATTTCTCAGGGAGGCAAGGCAAATTTGAGAGAAGAAACCTACAGGACCAGTAAGGACACTAGAATATCAACAACTTAGATTTAACAGTGACTACCACCAAGCGATATTAACACCAGGAATTCCATACCCTATTCCTTCTGTAAACAGATACAGAGCTAAAAGCAGTAGTACAGGTAGAAGAAGTAGTGTACATTAACCAGACCACTGGGAGCTAAATGGTTTAAATTCTGAACAAATGAATCAGGAACACCAGCGATCGCAGGGAAAGATGTCATGAGCTTAAATGCAATGATGCATTTACACAGACCAAAAAGATTTTTTTCCTGAGATAACTTAGCTCATTGTCATATGCTGATAAGGTAACTCAAAAACAAATTATAGTTAAATATTATCTTATTAAACATATATATGCACATATAATTTTCTCAGGAATTATTAGGGGTTTTTAATTTCTAAAAGTTCCCATACCTAACCACTCTGTGTAGTGTCTTAGAACTCTGCAAATTAATGGGTAAAAGCTGTGATCCATAAAGGAAAATTTGGAAGAGAAAACTTCCTAGGCTGAGTTGGAATTTTACTAGTCTCAGTCATGCTGAGTTATCATTTTGTGTATGTAGTTTAAGACTTTTGCCTACTTGAGGATGTTATAACATTGAAGGTCTTTAAGAGATCAGGTCTTTGAACTAGTATTTGTTGAACATCTATCTTCCATTAGACACAGTTTTGGGGACAAGGGTATACAAACAGCCGAATGAATTTCCTGGGTTCTAAATCATTTAGATAGTGACCAGCACCATACAGAAAATATGCACTAATAATGAAGCACACTGTGCAGTAGGTGAAGATTTTATGACATCTGAGCTGAGAAATGAGTGCTGCAAAGATCTGAAGAGAATACATTCCAAACAGAAAGCACAGTCCCAGGGTCGGAAGTCGGATGGAACCAATAAGCTCTGTGGAGCCGACTAGCGCAGAGAAGGGTAGAGGCATGCAGACAGCCCTCCCATCAAATTCAGGGAGAACAATGTAATCAGAGGTGACAGTGAAACTGGCTTCATACAGAAGTGTTAGCCTCATGAAGTGCAAGAGCAAAACGGAAGAGCACAAGTCCACAGGATTGCCCAGGCGAGAAGCCAAACATCAAGGACTAACACAACTTAATACTATAGGTCTCAATGTTCTTGATGAAGTCAAGCAAAGACTTGATGTAAAGATATCATTACTTCCTAAGAGGAGGAAACAGAGCTCAATTTTATAGCTGAGTCCTGAAATAGAACAGATTACAGTCCTGCAGAGCAGTGCAGGGTGAACATTTCGTAGTTAATAAAGGGATTCTATCATCCTGGAAGATTCCTTTCTTCCAAAGTTGAGTATAGGACAGCAGTTTCAGTTATCACCGCTTCCCAGAAAAAAGGAAGTAAAAGGGAATGAAAAGCAGCTAGCTTCTTTTAAGGGAAAAATGCAGAAATAAAATAAACTTTTCCCATTTTGTGTCCAGAAAGTAGTTGCATGGGCATGCCTAGGTTCAAGGGGCAAGGCAATGTAGTTTCTTACTAGGTGGGCTTTTGTTAAGGGCAAATGAATATTGAGGAGCAATTAGGAGTTTCTGACAGAAATGAGAAGGAAATGTGTGCGGGGAAAAGTTAGTCAAGAGTGAGGGCAGAGATTCAGATGAACTGTCCCCAGAGCTGATCACAATTCCTAACCAATGGCTGACTGCTCAAGAGACGAGGCCAGCAGGAATGGGAAAATAATAACTACCAACCGCAAATAGCGCTTCCGTAGATCTGTGAAACGCCTGTAACCCATGGTGAAGTGAGAACTGGGGCCTCCCTTCCTAGAAGATCAATTGTAGCCTCCTTGCACAACTGTAGACATAAGAAGAGCTCTAGTTCTGAGAAGGTGGCCGTATTGGGAACTGGGGACGAACTTATAGCTGCCATCTTTATAATCTTGGTCTTCTGAGTGAGAAGAATGTTCTGAGGCATAACCCTGATATCAGTGAAAATTATTAAGATACACACACACACCTCTATGTGAATACCCTATATTCAATTGCTGAGCATGGATTGCTAGTTGGAAATTGGTTTCAGATACAGAAGAATGCTGAGTAAGTGAAATCAATTTGTCCCTGACTTTTATGTAGGAAGACAGCAGAAAGATGTATAATTGAAGTGCTGGATATAACATTAAAGTCCTACTACTTCCATACTTCACTGTGGAAGTTTCTTTATTGGCATAATCTTTATTATATTTCCCATTTTAAATTTCCAGTAATTCTTTCTGGTTAGTTCCCAATGCTGCTTATGAAATTGTCTCTTTCCTATTCACCAGTTGTTCTCAACTGTCGGGAAAGTGTTTGCCTTTCTGAAAATTCTTGCATTAAATATGGGACGTATAAAGCACCTAAAAATGACCCATCAATTTTTTTCTCTTTATAATCACCACAAAGCATTTGTAAAGTAATTTGTGTTATATATTTGCGTGCATTTTGCAAGCCTCTGAAACATTCTTTAGATCTTCCCCTACCCCCTAAGTCATTTTATTAATAGAAGAGATTGAAAAAAATACACAGCAAAGACTCTCTTCCCAAGTCAGAACCTTAATGGCTAGCCCCAGAGAGAGGTAAGATAGGCGAAGGTTGGAGAAGAAAGGGACAGTCTATAAACAATTTGGTCCACACTATACACAATTCTTGCTGGGATCTGAGAGGACTTAGGTAGGAATTTAATCTAATCTAATTTAATCTAATACCGAAGTCCTGAAGAAATAGCCTACGTATTAGTTCTCAGTATGTGACCATGATCGTAGTGGGTGAGGTGCTGAGATGCGCAGGAGGAAGCTCTGTCATCCGGTTATGCCTGTTGGTCTCTCTCCCTCCCCTTCCTGCTCCTCTCCGCTCTCCTCCCTCTCCTTTCCTCCCTTCCTCCCTCACTTCTATTTTCCACAAGCCTATTTTCTTGGCACTGAGGAGGCAGCAATGAAAAGCCAGGCAAGGCGTCTTCTCTGGAGGATAGAATTTACATCCTGGGGTTTGCCCTCTAAATTCTTTACTGTATTGCCTTGACCTGGCCCTAACCCTTGGCTCCCTACACTGATCCCCAAACGTCAGTTGATCTTTTTCTCCTTTTTTATAGGAACTAATTTTAATAATAATATTATTATGGTTGATACATTGTGTTAATTTGGGGAGTCTGGAGGTTTTGGCTAAGTGATTCAGCAGTTCTGCATCTTGGGATTAAGAAAAAAAAAAACATGCCCTTACCCTTCTGGGATGTTGTTTATTGTGTCAATTGAAAAAGTTTAAAAAGTTAACTGTGTGACTCAGCAGGGAGCCAGGGTGCTTACTTTATATTCATCCTGAGCCTGTGCAAAGAAAAAGCGTGAAGAGGATGTGGGTGTAGAGGACCAACCCAACCCCCTCCCCCCCGGGTGAGTAGGCTGCATAAAATTTTTTTTTTAAAAACTAGCTCCTGGTTCTTCCGAGGAGCTCCAGTTTTCGCCTTCAGCTTGGTCATCTCCTGGCTTCCGGTGCAGACTGCTCAGCTTCCACCTGAGACTCTTCAGCCTTCTAGTATAGGCTCTCCATCTTTTATCATACATTCTTCAACATCCCGTCAGTCACAGACCCATCAGCCTCTTGATACAGATTTACACTAACACTACAGTAAGCCCCAGGCCTGGGGCTGGGCTCTTCAGCCCCCAGTGTGCAGGCACCCTCTGCCCGCTTCCTCATCCAACTCTGTGGCTGACCGTTGTAAGCCAAACTTGTAATTTCTTACATTTATATATTTTGTGTTCTATCTGTTTTTCTAATAAACCCTGACTGCCACAAACATCTCTGAGTTCCAAGCCCAGTTACAGAGCTCACAGAATAGCATCTTGGGTTTATCTCCAATCTAAGCTTCTGTTCTAATAAATCTATTTCCAACATTTTCCTGTGGCTTGAACCCTACGCAGTTCTTGTCAGTTTCCTGGGTTAAAATTCAGAGACATTTAATTAATTCCAGATAATCTAGTTTGAGAGTAGGCCCCCATCAATAATTGGCTCATGTGGTCTTTACATATCTCATATCTGGGCACTAGTTGAAACTGATAATACTAGAATTGTAAATGTTGGCTAGCAATAGATAAACCATCACGGGCTCTGTGCATTACCTGCTTAGCTTTGCGCTTTCCTTCATTTCACACTTTTGGGATAAACACACCTATTCTTACCCTAGAGTTAATCCACACACATCTATATTATTTATTTAAATTATAGGGGGATCTATAGACCGAAAGTCCTGCATCTGTTTCTCCATTTCAGCAAGCATACCACACACTATTTGTAAATTGTCATTACAGATCTGTCAGCACATAATGTCATATAAATCTTTTCAATTATGACTGTTAAGCCGTAAGTTTCTCTGGACCTTGGCTTTGTTGTAACAGCAGTCTCTTTAGAAATGTCATTCTCTGAATGAATGTCCTTTTACAATGGTCCAAAGGCCATTAAAAGCAGCAGTTGGTCATAAGCTAACATTTTATTCAAATGTAACATGCTAGGAAAACACCACACATCAAAAAAATTAACCTTAAAGTAGAGTTTTTAATTTAAATTACGTTACAGCTTGCTCTCTGTTTTCATCCGTAAGTGCACTGCTCACTGATGCTGTAACTTATGCCAGCGCTTTCCTTAGTAATGTGTAACTTATCCATCATGCTGAAACACTTGTTACAGGCAGTTTACTCACATTAGATCTCATTAGCAATTACACCACTGTTCAAAATACATTACCTCATTTGTCTGCTAGCCCATATACTTTTTTACATAATGAATTAGACCAATTAGTCTGACATGACAGAAGGAAATCTTAAATAACAGTGTACTTACTTTAAGACAAGCTTGACTGAAGTCCAGTGAAAAAAATTGTAAAATTAGTTTTGTAAGATAACAAAAAGAATGAGAAAACCACACTTCAATTTCGGTATTTGTGGTCTGGGCTGATCATCAGAGAAAACACAAGTAGGAAGGGACAATGTTTCATTCAGTTTGTTTTTTGAAAGACATAACTTCATTATTTGCATAGCTGAGAACAACTCTTAAAGTCCAAACCAATTTACTCATAGGCTTTTCAATTGAGGTCATCGTTGTCCTTTGGGAGAAACCTTGCTGATGGTAATCCGCCCAGAAACTTAACTATTGCACTGATCAATAGCTAGAGATTTCTAGAAATACAAAGCCAGTCTTCTGTCCACATGTTTATTTTGCTAATATAAAGTTATTTCATTGAATCCTTATTCTCCCTTTAAATGATTCATTCCAACATCAAATCCAATTTCCTATACACTGTTAATATCTCTATTTTCAAACTTAAGATGGAATCATAAGACACACAAGATAAAAAGGTGCTATGCAACCCAGGGTACATTTTACCCAGAGTAAGCGCTCAGTCTTTGCACTGCATGACTACAAGGGTCCTATACCCTCATACTCATCACTATAGTAATTATGTATCATCTTTGTAGATCATAATTACTTTCCTCATTGTTCTACCAAGGTCTATCATTGCCATAAAATGACTCTGGGCTGCTTAACTAGTTCAAAGTGCCCCAGTCTTCCATTTATGGGCATAATAAATTGTGTCACCTAAGGAGTCAACAGGAGATGCAAATCTAGTAGCAAAGCAGCTCCTAAAACTATGCTCAAAAGCCCTGAGGCAAAATTTTACCTAGTCATTCCTCTTTAATCAAGGTGACTTTTAATATGTCTTTTTTAATGTCATAGTAGTTAAAGATAATTTACCACTGAAGGGGAAAATGAAGTAAGGATTCTGGGTCAGTAGGGAAAGAGATTTTGAGAAAACTCTTGCATTACAAAAATAAATTTTCCTTTTCCTTCTAAACCAAGCATCCTTTTTCAGAGGAAGTATACATTAGAGAAAATAAATCAGGAAGACAGTAGAACTAGAGTTTTCTGAACATGCTTGATTGGAAAGCTCATTTTCCTCTTACCATTTTCTTCTGCTTTTACAAAAATATTTCCTATACAAAAAATATCAACCAGACTTTACTAAAGCATTGCCTTATGTTCAAGTCACATCTTTTAAACTGGCATAAATTTTAAAAATAGGCTTTTAAAAATGTATATTACTGGCAGTTTGGAAAATATTGAATCCAGTATTTGCTGTTCAAAACTGTCTTGACTCAGACTGTGAAGAACTTTCCAAGTTAACCTTTTCCTCAGCTCCCACATTTCCACGGTTCTCATTGTACCTGCTTGGCAATGCAGGGACTGTAGTGCGGCTGCATTAGGACAAAATTGAAACGCTAGTTCTGAGTTTGCATCCTTAAGAGACCTTGGATACTGCCTTAAAATTTCAAAACTGGCCCAATTTTACAAAAAGAAAAATGCAGAACGTCCTCTGCAAAGGTGGATGGACGCTGGAAGCTCAACTACTTATTTTTTTTTTTTTAGTAAACTCCTGCAACTCAACTTTTTGCTAGTCACATTTGGAGATCCTTAGAATTACATGAAACGTGACCTCCTCCTACACACATACACCACCGCCATCACCAACAACAATAGCCAACCACCACCCCCACCCCCACACAGAGACTTTGCAGTCTACTTGGGAAAGTGGTGTATGCAGGAAAATAAATTTAAAAATTGTATCAGAATTTATAATCTAAGGTGACACCTGATAACATTAGGGAGGGGAAAGATCAAATTGAGACAAAGAAGATAGGGGAAACGACACTGTTTCTCATTCTGGGAAAGGTTTGGCTACTTGGATACGGTTCAGAGATCCCATATGTTCTCTCAGGAGAGTTTTTAACTTTGCCTAAGTGACCTCCAAGTAGGACTCGGCCCTCACATGGAAGAGCCTTCCTGGCACAAAAAGGCCTGTCGCACCAATCTGCTTTTAATAAATGACTCACACTATGTGGTCCAAAGTCTCACAACAGGCCTATTTTGAAGAGGCAGTCAGGGTTTTTTTGTACCAGTCAAGATCCAGTGATCATTTTAATGGTAGTTCTAAATTATGATTCTCAATCTGTTTTCCAGTTTAACCCTACTAATATCTTTATTCCATTATAAAGTCCCTTTGGCTTCCTTGCTATCTTTGGTGGCAATCAAAAACAAAACAAGATAAACATGTCTCTGGTAATTTTTCAAATGTATGGCTTCCTTGGGTTATTACCTAGCATCTTGTATTCTAGGACAGCAGAGATCAGAAAAGCTGTTTAAAATTCTCTGCTGTATTAAAATTCTCCTGTCATTTGCAAGCCCAGTGCATTTGAAATGATAGAGCTATGTTGAGTGCGACCCCAAACCCTAAACAAAGACACCTTCAATCATCTCTGGGCATTAATTCTTCAGTTCTCCAGTCCTGAGTAACCTGTCCCAAGGGAGACACTACAGCACTAACAATACAGGGGAAAGAAACTCCCAACCTGCTAGATGCCTGGTATGAGTTTGTATTCTCTAAAATCAAAGAATGAATTTTAGGAACAATGGAGGTTAAGATCAGAGTATATTTACTGGGGGAAGAAAGCTTCTGTCTGAAAGAGGGACAGAAGGGGTCCTGAATGGGATGCTGAGGAACCTTCCTTTTCTAGGGATTTTTATAGAGAAAAGCCACAAGGTGAGGTAGGTCCAAAGTGGGCAGAATAGGAAATCACAAGGTGGGCATGAGGGGGGACAAAGCTATGGTCAACCAGTAGGATTATGAGTATAATAGCTCGGGTAAAGTTGATTAAATCAGGATCAAATAAAGAAGTCAGTCAAGTAGCAAGTGGGCATGAACACCTAACAAGGGCCTTTCCAGTTAGTGGCTCTTTCTAGCTTCTCAAGGTGGTAGAGACCTATTAAGATATCAATCCCTGATGTTTATGCCTAGGAAGGTCTGGTCCTCCCTGGAGGTGCTTGTCTCCCTGACAGCTGCAAGGATTTTCCTCTTCCTCACGGGCTCCTGCGAAGGCCTAGCCCAATCTGACTGCCTATAATATTTCTATCTACTTTAGTGACCTACAACATCAGTTTCAATAATGACAACAACAATCATAATGATAATAATAACGGACATATATTGCATCAGATATATATATGACAGCTCATTTAGTTCTCTCAACCATGCTGTGAAGTCACTATCCTATCTCTATTATATGGCTATAAATCAAGGTCAAAGAATTTAAATAAGTTACTCGAGAATACATAAAGAAAATTCAGATCCATTTCTAAGGCTGGGCCTCACAATAACGGAGGCCACTGTTCAGGAATGAAACACAAGTCTTCTTGTTCCTCACCTTCCAGAAGAGGCCTGTGTATTGTTTTTCTGAGAGCTCCATCTTATCCTGAGAATCTCCATACAGCGACTCCTGGTTCTAGACCACGGAATGGAATGGACAACACATGTCTACGTTTCAGAGGAGAAGCGGTGCCCATTTGGGCTCCCATCCCATTGGTGAAAATTAGTCACGTGGCTGCACCTGGATTCCACAGGGTCTGAGAAAATGTATCACCTAGCAGATATGCATTTCCCAGTAAAAACATTTCTCTAGGGAAGGGAGACAAAATGTTTTTGAAGAACAACTAGTCATTTCTGTCACATCTTTTCTGCCATCTATCTCAATTAACAAATTCCCAGCTCAAATATCTACTAGTAAGTTGCATGAGAACACCTCTAAGTTCTTCTAGCCTTCAGAACCTGAGTGTGATAGACTGTGTTCTTTCTTCTAACACTTTACTTCCTCCCTTAAGAGAATGGTTCATCTATACTCTTTGGTATGAGTCTATAAATTGTCTCTCACTGCAGCAGATAAATCATTTTCTTATACCAGTGATGTTGGGCTTCATCAGATGGTTGTTCTAGCCAGTGAATATTAGTAAGTGTGAAAGTGTGCCAGTTCTGTGGTAAGGTTTTAAAAACATACTATACAACATTATATTTGCCTGTCCTACGTGAGTAGCAAGCATGAATGAACCACACACAAACACACACATACACACACAAATTGTAATATTTAGGAAACTATAAAAAGAACATTGACTGCCCAAAACATATCTTATTAAAGATAAGATAATTAAAATATGCAACTGCAATGTAAGTCTAGAGGAAGTAAGTGGAAATACACCAGCTGTGGCTGTTAGGACAGAGTGTCAACTTGCTTTGCTTTGAGATCCCCACTAGGAGTTGGTAGAACACACTGCTGGGTATTTCTGAGTGGGCCATAGAGGTATGGCCTTAGGGTCTGTGTCTAGACCCTTGGCCTCTCCTCTCTTACACTGTCCCCTGGTCTGCTCTGCAGGCACCATAATCTAAGCATCTTTGTCCCCTCCTGCCCTTTTCCCATGATGTTTCTGTCTTGAGATCAGCGTGACCATGGACTGTGTTGTAGTTTGGGGTTTATAGTTTGCAAGGGGAACAATACAATACAGTATACATATTTTGTAAGATTATTTTATAATAGTCATCCAAAGAATCATATGCAAAGATAGTGAAGAAAATCTGTCCACACACTAAAGACCAAAGAATCCAGCTGAGGGTTTGGATCCCACAGCAATGTCCTGCATAAATCCACTTGAAGACCTAGAGCCCATAACAACCCCCCACCACAAGTCCAGCTGGAGGCCAAGAGCCCACAGTGTCTCATGCAGGCCTGTTTCATGGGACTGTGCTGAGAAGACTCAAAGGTCAGTGATGGAAGCTAGAAAGTCTGCACTAGCAGGGTGAAGTTTCTGTGCCAGAAGGTTGAGGGATCTGCACTGGAGCCAGGAAGTGATGCTCAAAGTAAGAACCAGAGTACCCCCAAAAGGTACCACAGTGATCCTCAGCAACAGTGAGGTCCTGAGTTCCCCTGATGAAGAGAACAGCCAAGTCCCCATCAGGAAATCCAATGCGACAAGCTTTTCAGGAGACTGAGCGTTGTACCATCTTCCCTCCAGAGCCAAGAAGCGATGTTCAAAGTGAAGGACCACCGCTCCCCCAAAGTGAACTGTAGCCATTTTCAGCAACAGTGGGGTCCTAAGCTCCTCTTCCAGTGAGAACAACCAAATTCATCAGGAAAGCCAGCATGGCAAGGTCCTCCAGCAGACTAGGCCAAGAGAACCAGCTGCTCCCTAACAGCTTCTCAGTAGCTTCTCCTCTTCTCCAGTTCTGCCTCTTATGCTGCTGGAAATAATCCCCAGGTGGGTCTCCCACACCCAGCACCACACTGATTTAATTCAGATGGGGATTAGAAGTTGACCACCAGTTGTCACTCCACCGCAAACCGAATGTCTAAAACCTGTGAGCCAAATCAAATCTCTCTTCTTTAAATTTTGGCTGTTGTGTTCTAGCAATAGGAAAGCTGAAAGATACGTTAGGTTAAGTTGCTCTGTTGGCAGTTAAATTTAATGCATAATTAAATTTAGACATTGGGAAGTCATCAATTTATATTGTTAATCACTAGAATAATCACTTAACAGAAAAGAAACAGTGTATGCATTCCAAACAATTATGGAAATAAATGAAAAGATCAAAATTGATTCAAAAATACAATTTAAAAATGAACATTCCACAATGAAACAAAAAGGAGGGCATAAAATGAAAAGTTGGATTGTACCTCCAATATGTGTGTAATAATTACATGGAAAATAACTGGGCTGAAATCTCCAGGCAGAAAACATGATAGGTTTTCTTCCTCCTAGAGATTGAACTAAGGGCCTGAACAATGAGTCACATACCCAACTCCTTTTTATTTTTCCTATTTTGAATAGAGTCTTGCTAATTTGTGGTCCTCCTGCCTCAGCCTCCCAAGAATGCTGAGATTACAGGTTTATTCCATCACACACAGCTAAAAAAAAAAAAAAACATGGATTTTAAGAATGGAAAAAATAAACTGCAATATGCTTTAACTACACACTATGTAGAAAAGATATCAAAAATAAAAAGAATAAAAATTTGCAAAGTTTCAAAGTAAAAAAATAGTTATAAGATACAAACATCACTAGAAAAGAAATGAGGTACAGTGATATTAGCATCAGAAGAAAATAAACATTAAAATAAAAGTTTATTACAACGGTCATTTTATATGGATAATATTATTCACTAAGAGCATATACCAATTTTTATTGCATGTTTAGCTCTTAAAGTACATACAAGATACGTACAAGACAGATAAAATCAATACAAAAAAGAGATCATAGAAACACATAGAGATGAAGTGGCAGCCACAATCTGAGAAAAGAGTGAAAATCTACCTTGTTGGCACTGTGATCTCTGAAACTTTGAGAAATAAATCTCTGTTCAAACCACCTGCTCTGTGGTATCTGGTTACGACAGATTGAGCTGACTCACCCGCTGAAATAGACGAGAAAAGAGTAGAAAACATCAAACTTTATATAACTGTTAAAGAACTGAATCAGTACTCAAACATCTTTCCACAAAGAAAACTCCAAACCAAGATTGCTTCTCTGACAATTTCTGCCAATTCTCAAAAAGCAGTAAATCCACTTTTACCCAGTGTCATCCAGAAAAGAGGCAAGAAAGGAAAACATTTCCAACGCATTTAGTGAAGTCAGTATTGCCCCATATAAAAAGATAATTACATGTAAGTCTTACTCATGAATTTAACCCTAAAACTCACAAACGTAGTACTTGGAAATTGTATCCAACACAATAAATATTATATCAGGACCAACTTGGATTTATTCCTCAGAGTATCAACCAAAGCACTTGACCACATTAACAGATTAAAAGGAAAAATTACAAAGTTCACAAAGGAAAAATATTTCATAAATTTTTAAAAGGATCTATAATTAAATTGAACATTTAAAGTAGTTCTTACTATGAGATAGTAATCTCTGAATGAAAAACAAGATGCATTTCATTTAGATATGTTATAGAATACACAAAGTTATGAGGAAATAGATTATTTTTTAACCTTGTTTGAAAGATCAGTATTATAAAAATATTAGTTCACACAATTTTTTACATACAACATCTAAACCAAGAGTCCAGTAGTTTAGCTTTGGGAAAAAAATGACATTAAACTTTACATCCTGAAAAGAATCAAGTATGAAGATGATACCAAATAAGAAAAATAAATTTGGAAAAATTTCCAAATAATATATCAAGATTTATTATATAAAACATCAATAATTGAGACAGTGTAATTATGTTACAAAAATTTTAAAACAGGCAAATGAAACAAGACAGAAAGTCCAGAGATAGACCATACGTGCCCATTTACAGACATTTGCTTTATCACAAGTGCTAGTGCTGATCAGTGAAGCTAAGTCAGAGTTTTGAATAAACGGAATTGGAGCGATTTGATGTCTGCATGGGATGAACAACTAAATTAGACCATGGTTTCAAATCATGTACAAAAATCAATCCCTGGTGGGATAAAGATCTAAGAATTACAAGCAAGGCAATGAAGACTTTCATATGACAACAGAATAGCTATGCGACCTCAAGGTATAGGAAATTACCTGAAACACAAAAAGAGACAATTGTTTATGGACCAAACTGGTAAACTTAACAGCAGTAAACTAAGCACTTCTGTTCATCAAACACACACAGAGAGGGAGGAGGATGGAAGAAAACAGTCCCACCACGTACCCAGGCCCCAAATGCATGCAGTTTCAAAACGGGCAGATGACTAGAAGCACATGTTAAACAGAGCAGGACCAAGTCGCCAATACACAGAAAAAGGACCTTGACTTCCCCGGGAACCTAGAAGACATAGTTACATCAACTACAATGAGATGATGGTGTATGCCCACACATGTCTAGTATCCACCCCGAAGAAAATATTCTGGACATGTGGCTACAAATGTTCACCGTAGCGTTGCTCTTAAGAGACCCAAATTGAAAATGCCTAAGGACACACTAGCCAAGAGTACACACAATTATGACACCCTGGAATGCAGCACGAAGAACTACTTGAAAATATAAACTACACACAATATGGATAGGTCCCACAAGTGTATCACACTGAGTCAGGAGAGACATAATTTGAATCCTGTCCTTCAAAAATACATGAAAACAAACTGCACTGTTCACATATGCATGTGTCAGTGATAAAATATTTTAAACACAGATATGACAATCACAAAATTCAGAGTGGTCGTTATTTTTAGAGAAGAGAGAGCTGTAATATTGAAGGCATATGGGACATTCCAGGTCTTAGCAGTGTTATATTTCCTGTCTTACATCCATGGAAAAGATATATGTTCTTTTTCTATCATGCATTAAGATATACCTTATGATTTATGAATTTTTATGTATGTGATTTATTACAAAATAAAATATTTCAAAATTTAGATGAAAAATGCCATGTTGTGTCTTTTCTTTGCCTCAAGTGGGTCAGCCCTAAAAGTCACGCTATTATCCTCTAACGTTTGCATACACTATGCCTGTGTACCGAATATACAACATGCCAGTGGGTTTTTTTTTAACTGAGATGCAAAAAGGAGATTAAAGTAATGATTGTATCCACAGATTCATCCAGGCACTAAAAATGTATTTGTAAAATCTCATATTCTCTTTGGATAAGTAATCATGATTTCTGCAGCATTTTAAGTTTCCTCCGAGGTGGTTCAGCGATGTGGGACTGAACCATCAGCCAGTTCTTCAGTGTGTTGCTTCTCTTACCTGGGAAGAGAGGCAGAAAATGAAGTGTTTGGGATAGAACAAGAAGTCCTCATTAGCTGAATGCTGAGAGAACGGCACAAGTGCCTGCACCTGAGATTCAAATATCTCTTAAGGAGGTCCGGAGGGATACGGCAGCCCCTGCTTCTCACAAGGTTGATGACTGTTACCTGGAGATCTTTAATAGCACAGCTGGTGGGCTAATGGAACGTAGCAATGTAAAGAGGCACAGCAATAATTCCGAGAACAGTTACGCGCGGGAAACTCACTCTCCTGCTTAATACCACTTCTTCCTCAGACTTCCATCTGTATTTTCTGCTCACCTGGAGTGCTCCTCACAAGTTACTGGCCTTTCATCTGTCTTATGAGGAGTTAAAATGATACTGAAGAAGGAAAAAGAGGTAAGTGAGATGGCATCAACCGAAGATTTCTGATCCTGGCAGAAATGGAATCCTAAGGACCATATTTATCCTGTCATGTTAAGCAACTGGAAAACAGGACAGCATATAGGAAATGAGGGTTTCACACACTAGTTTACAGAAAGCACATGCTGTGGTTCCTGTGAGAAGGGAGATAAAGTGAGCTCTTTGGGGGCACCCAGTTTACCACCCAAAGACTTCCTAAACCACAGTATAGAGAAGAGGAACCCAAACAAATTTTGTTGCCCTACTGGATTGAGGAGACAGAAAGAGATCCAGTTTGGAAAGGCCAAGGAAGCTAGAAAGAGCAGGACAAAGCAGCAGAGAGGAAGCAGCTATACAGACTCTGGCTGAGCACTGCTCTGCAGGTGTATGAAATCCTAGCATTCTGGGAGACTGAGGCAGAAGGGTTGCAAGTTCAAACACAGCCTGGGCAACTTACCAGCTTAGTGAGGCCCTGTCTGAAAGATTAAGAAATTAGAGGCTGGGGATATACCTTAGTGGAAAGACCTTACGTTCATTCTGCAGTACCCCAAAAAGAAAGAAAAAAGGAAAAGAGAGAGAGAGGGAGAGAGGGATATGCAGAACTGGGGAGAAGGCTCAGAGTAGCATACTGATGGGAATAAATTAACCCTAGTCTAAAGGCTTCTCAGGATCCAACTCAATTAATTTAACTTACATGTGTACTAGTATTTACACATCACTGTTTAAAGAAAGATAACTAATAGTGTAAAAGTCACAATGTACTCTATTCAATCAAAATTAACAATAGCCGACATGCAAAACGTAATGCTCTATAAATTACCAAGCACTCAAAGAAGGAGAAAAATATGATCTAAACCAGAAAAGTAATAGCAATTAGAGAAAACCAACCCTGAAATCACAGAAATGATAAAAAATAGACACAGATATCAAATCAATTTATAATTAAATTATAAACATTACATAGGATAGAGGAAAGCAAAATCATGAGAAGAGGAAAAGATGTAAAAACACAAATAGAACTTTGAAAAATCATATATTTAATATGTGGAAAATACACTGCATGGGATTAGCAGGTAAAATACTGCAGTAAAAAGATCAGGGAACCTGAAAACATAGGAATGGAAACTCTCTAAAATGAAGTGATAAAGGGAAAAGGAAAAAAGACTAAAAACAATAGCATATCACTCCTGTAGGACAACATCAAGCAGTCCACAATGTGAACATACAATTGCTGAAGAAACCAGAAAACTACTCAAGCAATGAGTAGTTGAAAATATCTCAAATTTGATGAAATCTTTAAACCTATGAATTTAAGTGCCATAATAAACCACAAGCAGAGCAAATCTAAGGATTTAAATGGAAAACTAAATTTTAAAAGTGGACATTTATAGATTATAAGGGTTAAGAAATATATTTCTAAGGACTATGCAAAAGTAAAGTGCACAGATGGAAAGATCTGAGTTGCTGTAATACATGACAAAACTATACAATAATGTCTACATGGAAAAATATTCCCAAGGAGAAATTAGATTAGTAAACTGTATTAACTATTATGATCCTTGTGACAGAGAGAACAACATCCTTAACGGAAGAAGTGCATGCCCTCCATTGCCTCTCTCAGAATCAGATCCTGAGGCAGGAGTTGGTGTGAAATGATTCATTAGGAAATGTTCTAAGGGGAAAAAGAAAAAAAGGATTAAGGAAGGAGGGCAAACCAGGCCAGGATAAAACATCAAGCAAGTACTGTACCTGGCCGTTTATTCAGGGCCTTTGGGTACAGCCAGGCTGTGCTTCATAGCTGTCTCCACTGGGATTGAGGGAGCTTCAGGGTTTGCCCCTCTTCGCTCACTCAGCATTAGTGTGGACATCACTGCTCACCCTCTCACACACATGCAGCCCTCCCAGCGCACAGGCAAAGCCACTCCTGGAAACTCCGTGCAGTCCTTCTGGAAAGATATACAAATGCTGGTTGTTGAGAATCAAAACACACTCAAGGCTAGCGTCCAGAAAAAGAGGAAAGACCGTGTTCTTTCTTTGTCCTGGGAACCCTGTATCTACTACTACAGTCCAAATATGTATGAATTCTTAGAGTAAGAGTGTCCCTGTTCATTTGCTTTGAATTCATAAGGACGTAAAATCATGAAATATTTCCCTGTGAACTACTATCAGGCAAAATCTGGACATGCACTTGATGGAATTGACTTAATATATTTACTTCCTGTTCAACTTTTTCCTTAATCAGTGTCACTGTAATTCTTAATTCTATAGTGTGACATAGGCACTATGTAGTGATTAGTAATAATAAATTTCCTAAACAAAGACTCTTTTCTCTCTTGACAGTTACAGTATGGCTTAGTTTATTAAATATTGGGACAGAAAAAATTAAGGACAGAGTTCTTTGACAAAAAGATATTGATAAAAGAGGGACCAGAGAATGAAGGAAAAATAGACAGAGGTTTTGGAACACCAGCAGAAAGCAAGGATCCAGTGTCCACATTTGGTCTTTATAATGCTTGTCATAAGTTTTTAAACCCATATACATCTTTTAATGGATCCCGTCAAAGCAGTGGCACCTTTTCCACTGGAAAGGAACAGTAAAACACATTACAGGAACTAGGGCAGCACTTACAACTAAAGCTAATCCTGTCTAAACTGAATGCAGCACCGCATACCTCCAATTCCAGCACTCTGGAGGCTGATGTAGGAGTATCCTAAATTCTAGCCCACCCTGGGAAGTTTTGCAAGACCCTGTCTCAAAGGGGGAGGGAGGCTGGGGATGTGCCAAATGCAGCTCAGCGTGGAAACCCTGGTTTCACTTCCCAGTACTGCAACACCAGCAACAAAAGTCAGTACTGTCGGAATCTAAATTGTAACCAGAGCTCACTCTTGTATTTTCTAGTACATCCACAGAATAATATCAAGTGGCACAGCATGAACATTTACAGAATCAATGTAGCATTTCAACTAGGTGTATTAGCTGGCACTTCCTGGCACATGGAAGAGTATGGTTCCTCGTATGTGGAAAGACCTCTATTCTGGGATCAGTCTTCCAGGGCTCACAGACCAGCACTGACACTTGGCGTGTAATCTCAGGGAGCTTATTTAACTTCCTCGTACCTCAATAGGTTATTTAAGCATTTTTACAAATCTGTAAGAGAGCCTTGTCAGAGGTCACATGCCCAACTTACTCCTTACCAACAGCAGTTGAGAGTTTTAGATATTTTCACGTTTTGATGATCATGAAAGGTTTGGCACTCATGTCACAGATAAAGAGTGTGAGACACACAGAGGCTAAATAATGACCCAGTACTCACAATAGGGAAGTAATGGAGTCCAGATTTAAACACAACCTGGATCCACCACACATGAGCTTAATCACTGTACTTTTTTCCCCTCTATAAGCAAAATACAGTACTGTATATACCTCACAGGAAAATGCTTGAAATACTGACAGTGTACGTATGTTTCTATCGTTATCATCACCTCAAACCCGGACATCTTCCCGGCTTTCACAGCACGTCTTCCATCCACCTTTCAAGAGATTTTCAATAGAGCACAGGAGAGATTAACAGTTTAAAAATGGTAATTCATTTTGAATGTTTTCAATGTAGGGGTCCCTTGTTACACAATAGGCATGTGTGTGAACCTCTACAACTCACACCTACACATAACATTTTCAGAAACAGAAGCCATTAGGAATGCAGTTGGAGGATTCAGCATTTAAAGAGATCCTAACATAAATGCTTTGTCAGACACACAGTTCTTTTGAAATAAGAATTAGCCACCTCAGGTACTCCTGTGAATGTGCGCTTGACAGTCTTAGGGCAAAACAAAAGTAGGCTGTCCACAGACAGAGAGATGATTTCTCAGCTGTTGTTATCCAGTGGGCAAGACAGAGGTGTGTTTCTGGCCCATGATCACTTCATGTGCAAATAGCCTGCCACGTATTTCAAAGAAGAATCTAAGAGAAAAGGAAAAATTGCCAACCAACTGGCAGGGTATGCTATGCGTTTCTGCAAAATGTAAAAATGGAATCCTACAATGATGGTATGAAAAGAAAATACAGTTCCCTTTTGTGTGTCACTGTCATCTGTTGTCAAGTCTTGGCAGGTGGGAAGATTTCTCTGCTAAGTTGGTGTCTGAGCCCGGGAGAGACAGAGGCAAAAGAAGAGCCGTACTATTTCTTCCACAAAGGAGAGGATTGAAACACTGACCAGCAAAACCAATAGGCTTAATTCAAGAGTCAAACTATGTAACGTGCACAAGGAGCCAGAGAAAAGTCAAGAAAGAGGTTTACGAGTCCCTGAACAAGTCAAAGAAATCCTTCAGCACGCGGGTGTCAAGGCCTCCGTGTGTGCACCAGATGCAGCTGGATGGACGGGTTTATCTGCCCCGAAAGGCATATGCAGACTGTTCTGCCTTCGGTCCCCGTGTAGATTCCCTTCTACCCTTTAAAACATGTATTACCTGAGTCCTACTCAGTCTTTCCATTTCTTTAACTTCTAGTTCTAGCACCAGAAGAGCAAACTTAGAGCCTCGGTCTCCAAGGGATGTGTTTGTAGCCTTTAGAGTGCCAGAACATCCATCCTGAGCTAAATGAATACAAATACAGCATCTTCATTAATTCAACTCACTTGAAAGAGAATAGTGTCTTCTAGTATTGCTTGTCACAGCAGGTAGGAACAACCTATCACATTACAGATCTTTATTCAGTGTTCTTTACAATCATGTATAAAGATAACATTCAGCCAGTTGTGTGGCACACACCCACAACCTCAACACTTGGGAGGCTGAGGCAATAGAATCTCTGAGAGTTCAAGGCCATCCTGGGCTATATAGTGAATTTAAGCCGAGTCTGAAATATACAGGGAGACCCTGTCTCAAAAAAACAAACAAACAGACAGGCAGACTAATTTTTTAAAAAATGACATTCACCAGTACAGACCCATGTAATGCTTGAAAGCAGCTCGGACAGCATATAAGATCATTGCTTACTGATTACTACAAGTAAATTATACACCTTTACTTTACTGAAGTTCACTCCACAGGGATGTATCTTTACGAATTAGAGGGACAATAGAATTTATCTCTGCCTCCAAAGAGTTGAAATGAGTTCACATATAAAGTCTGAATTTATAAAAGTAAAAGATACAGGAAGATGTGCAAGGAGCACACTGTCTTGACCAAAGCTGAATTCTGAGTCTGAAAAACTTTCTGCCAAAGATGTCCTCGGCAGAATAGTATTTTTATCATACTGTGCTATTCTCCTGTTTTCCTTTTTTTAATATTTTATTTTTTTATTTTAAAAAGAAAAGAACAACAAGAAAGATAAAAACAAAACAACACAAAACCAACAAAAATAATACAGAATTTTAAAACAAGATGATAGGAA
Organism: Dinomys branickii; assembly: GCA_004027595.1. Lineage (NCBI taxonomy): Eukaryota > Metazoa > Chordata > Mammalia > Rodentia > Dinomyidae > Dinomys > Dinomys branickii. The sequence goes on along the minus strand of PVLD010014665.1, from coordinate 1,455 downwards.
ATTAACAATGGTTGTTATATAGTTATCTTCAGCAAAGTTGCTCAGATTACCAGATGTAAGAATGCATAATTGATCATATAATTATAGAGAATAAAAATTTTTTAAAATTAGAAATAGTAGAGAGTTTCACCAGTCAAGGTGGTAGGAATTCAGCAATGGTTGTTACATTGCATACTGTTCTCTTCACATTATTTTCTTAGCAAACCAAGCACCCTGCAGACCCAAGACCTTCGAGCTTGACGGTTCCTCTTCCAGGCCTCATTTTCTCTGAAACATTTACATTGCCTCCCCTCTAGCTCCTGAGCCATAATGGTGCTTTATTCATACTAGCGACCCAAAGACGGTTCAAATACAAAATAATCCATTAATTACATATGCTATATTGACAAACCACAATAAAAAACTAAATGATTAGCCCACCAGGTGTAAAAAATTTAAAAATTCAAGATTTATGATTTCAAATACAGTTGTTACCCCCCCAAATTGTTCTAGTGGAAGGAAATTTTCTTAAGGTAACCAAGGCATTAATCAAAAATTTCTAACAATCATCTAACTGTGACCACATTAATACTGAGGTCAAACAAAAGACAAGAAAGCCTTCTATGGTAGTTTCTGTTCAACATTCTATTTGACATTATTGGAACTCATAGGCAGAAGGGAAATGGTACTAAGATTGAGAAGAAAAATATAAAATATGCTTTTCCTACACAGAGAGTTGAAGGGGACCTACAAGCAAACTATTAGGGCTTTAAAATAATAAAGTAGTTCTATATACCAATATGTACAAATTAAAATCATAAGTGTGGGGAAAATCTTCCATTTAAAAGAGCAACCAAGGACTTCCGGGAAGATGGTGACTGGGTAGGCAGCAGAGAGAGAACCTCCCAGAGGATTACCACCCAAACAATGAAATATAACAATATGAAGACAGAAATAAGGACTTCCGGGAAGAAGATGACCAGCCGAGAGAGCGAGTGTGGAGGGAAGAACGGCTTCAGCTCCTGAACCCGACAGAGAATGCGCTACTGGGACAAACTGCACCAAACCAGGCAGCGCTCCGGGATCCCACTCAGAACCCCACCCCGCAGCCAGCGCTGCGCGAACTGGAGCAACAGCGACCGGCCGGCGGGATTTCCGAGTCGGGGAAAATCTCCATCCAGGGAAAAACATCTGAACGGCACTCCTGTCTGCACGATCACAGGGTGAGTTAAGTGCGCGCTCTAACCGGTTTTTCCTGAATCGGGAAGAAGCTCAGCCCAGCGAGAGACATCAAAGCAGCTTCAAGGACTGCGGGATCTCCCGGGTGGGAAGACCTACTTAGGCACCCCAACAGGTTTTGTGAGGGGGGAAGGAGCTCCACCCAGGGAGGAAAACCTGAGTGGCCTATCTGCAAGAATCCTGGGGTGGCGAGCTGTTTATTTGCCCCGGCCAGGTCTTGGGGTAGGGAGTAGAAGC
>PVLD010014664.1:0-51480 GCA_004027595.1 Dinomys branickii | reverse complement strand
ATCCTTTAGTTGGGGGGGGGGGGGGGGAGCGCATAACCGGAGGCCCCTCCACACATTTCTTTCTCCTAATGAAGGTTCTGGTTCTGGCTCCTTAGCACTGTCTCCAGGTAAGAGCATACTCAAAACAGCTAGTTAAGCAGTGTGGTGGATTGACAACTGGTGGTCAACTTGTAACACTCAGCTAATTTAACCAGCGTGGTGCTGGGTGTGGGAAGCCCACTGAGGATTGTTGCCACCAGCGTAAGAGGCAGAACTAGAGAAGAAGAGAGGCTGTTAAGAGGCAAGTAGAAGCTGTTGGGAGGGGTTAGGGAGCTGCTGCTTCTTTTGGGCTATTCTGCTAGAAGACCTTGTCATGTTGGCTTTCTTGATGAACTTGGCTGTTCTCATCATCCGAGGAGCTCGGGACCTCACTGGTGCTGAGGGTGGCTGTGGTACTTTTAGGCAGAGTTCTGATTCTTTCTTTGAGCATTACTTTGTGGCTCCAGAGCAGATCTCTCACCCCATTAGCCCAGATCCTTTGTCCTGTTGGCATAGACTTTGTAGCTTCTGCCACTGACCTTTGGGCTTTCCCAGCGCAGATCCGTGAAACAGGCCTGCATGAGACATTGTCATAGGCTCTAGGCCTCCAGTTGGACTCATGAGGGCATTGTTACGGGCTCTATGTCTTTGGCTAGACTCACGCATGACATTATTGTGGGATCCAGGCCCTCAGCTGGATTCTTTGGTCTTTAGTGTGTGGACAGATTTCCTGCACTCTCTTTTTGTATATGATTCTTTGGATGACTAGTACAATCTTATAATTAAGTGTCCTGTATTATATCGTTCCCCTTGCAAAAACCCCAAATCACGACAGGCAGCCTGGAGAAAAGTAGAGATCGTTGTAGAAAGAAAGAGTTATTTATTGATCAGCAATAATCTTCTAAAAAGTTTTTATTTTTGGCAATAAAGAGCCTAACATTACAAAAAAGGATTAAGATTGTGTAGCAGAAAAAGGTGGGGGCAGAGATTTAGCTCAGTGGCATGGTGCCTGCCTAGAAGTCTTGAGGTCCTGAGTTTGATTCCCGGTATCCCCCCAGAAAGTTGCTCTGTATGACATAGTGGGTAAGTATGGTAGACAGGATTTATTGATAAGTTGAATTCAGTGTGTGAAGTGACAGGTGGGTGACCTTGATTTATTGAATATCCTGTTTTTGGAGGCAGGAGGGTACCGGGGATCAAACTCAGGGCCTCACCACCTGTCAGGTAGGCATTGTGCCACTGAGCTATATCCCCAGCCCCAGTATGCTTTTTAATGAACAGCTTTGTTGTGATATAATTAAGATATCATAAAATTTGTCCTCTTTAAAGTACGTAATTTAATAGTTTTTAGTGTGTATATAAAGTTGTGCAGCCATCACCACTACCTACTTTCAGAACATTTTCATTACTAGTACTGAATTTTAGCACAAGTGACCGGGTATGTAATGGTAGCATCTGTGGAAATGGAGATAGAAAAAATGTAAGGAGATGTGAATTGGTGAATTGAATTTTAGGTATGTTAAGAGATGGCACTGTCTGCTCACTAACAAGGTGAAGAGACAATGTACAGAATGAGGAAAAATTTTTGCCAGCTACTCCTCAGACAAAGGACTAATACCTAGAATATATGAAGAACTCAAAAAATCAGACCCCCCTCCAAATTTAAAGACCCCATGTAACAATGGACATCTGAAATGAATAGACATTTCTCAGATGAAGAAATATAAATGGCCAATAAATACATGAAAAAATACTGCAAGAAATGCAAATTAAAACAATACTGAGATTCTATCTCACTTCAGAATGAATGCCTACTGTCAAGAAGTCAACCAGTAACAAAGCTGGTGAGGCTGTGGGGAGAAATGAACTCTTTTCCATTGTTGGTGGGACTGCACACTGATACAACCACTGTGGGAATCCGTATGGAGATTCCTCAGAAGACTAAAAGTAGAAATTCCATTTGACCCAGCTATCCCCTTCCTAGGTATCTTCCCTGAAAAAGTTGAAGACATCATACCGCAGTGATGTGTGCATTACTTAAGTTCATAGGAGCACAATTCATGATAGCTAAATCTTTTAAGCAGCCTATATGCCCATCCACAGATGAATGGATAAAAAATGTATTTCTAGACAATGGAGTGCTACTTTGCCATAAAAAGGATAGACTTGAGTCATTTGTAGGAAAATGGATGCACCTTGAGACCATGATGTTAAGTGAAGTAAATAAGACACAAACCTAAATTTTGCGTGGATTCTCTAATGTCGGGACATGTATGATAGGTAGTACGAAAAAAAGGTAAGGAAAAAAAGACCATCTATGAGGCAGGAGGATGACCATGAATTGGAGACCAGCCTGGGCTATGTAGTGAGCTCAAGGCCAGCCTGAACTGCATAGTAAGACCCTGTTTCAAAGGAAAAACCAGAAAAGGTAATCCAGCATGTACAGTGTATCTAAGAGTGGACCCTGACTTAGTGTAATTATTTTACATGTTTTATATGTTCTTTGGCCTATTAGTCTGGTTTTCAGTCTGCATATGATAATTAACTTTATAAGGTCATTAATAAATGAGTCTGATGCTGGAAAAATAACAGGGTGTGGAGGAAAGAGGGAAAAAGAAGGAAATTGAAATGTGCTATGTACATGGACCAATCCCCTCCAGTGAATGTAATCGTTATGTACTGCACACATGGACTAATAAATTGGAAAAAAAAAAAAGGTGTGAGAGATGGCACTGTCAGGTGGATAGAATCAGAATATGGAGCTCAAAGATATCAGGGTTAGAGATAAAATATGGGGAGTCTTCGCTAGGAGAATGGATGATACAACATAAGGAGACCGTTGTATAGCAAAAGGCAACCTACAACTAAACTCTCAGTAACCCAGACGTTGGGAGGGTGGTTAGAACAAGGTAGCTAACAAAGGCAACTTAGATGTGCCCCAGGAGGTAAGGAAGGTACGAGACTGTGAAGTCAGGGAAGCATAGGCAAGGAGAAACTATTTTGCAAAGGAAGAAGTAGTCTGTACCTTCAAATGTTGCGGAGAGATCTAAGTAATAGGAAGATAAAAGAGGTTCTTTTTTATAAAGTAATGTCATCTGCCTCTTAGCCAGGTAGAGGTTTGATGCCATGGCCAAGACCATAGGACGAAAAGACCTCTATAATCTTTGAAATCATCATATAGATGAGAAGGAGGAAAGGTTTACTCTGGCACACAGGTTATAGAGGTTTCGGTCCATAGCTGGCCGACTCCCACACAGGATGGCATGGCAGGGGGTCATCACAGAGAAACACAGTTCATGGCAGGCAGAAGGCCAAAGACAGAACTGCAGCAAGAAGCAAGCTAGAGGTGACCAGTGTTTTGTAACAGTGGAGAGAGGTATGAAATTCGTTAGTGTAGAAGCCATCACTGGTGATTTTAGAAAGGATTGATAAGAGTAATTTGAATAATGAACAAGAGGCGAAACGCATATAAACTTAATATTCTGCATAGCAGAAGGACACTGAGGTAATGTTAATTCAGATATTCTTAAACTTTTTGTTGGTTATGATAATGATTCTGAATTAAAGATTGAAAATGTGAAAGCAAGTTGGTGAGTTGACTGGGATTCATAATACACTTGCTGGCTGAAGTCTTTGATAGGAAAAACAGTTTCATACTTGTATCCAGAAGCAAGAAGATACCCTTTCAACACTAGTGGATACAGATAAGGTGACAGGAGGGTTTTCTAGGTGAAGTGTAAGGCCATAATGATTATAGAAGAGAGGAAATTGAAAACTACAGGGTTTGGGGAAGTGATGATAAATATTTATGGAAAATGGGAGGAGTTTACTACAAAAAGAGGATCGTCAGATACGATGCTCAGTGTTTTTCACCTTCAAAAAACCATTGGTTGATCAATGAATAAGTCAAGGTATGTTTCTTACCTAGATTACATGGGTATATATCCTCAATTGTATTGGTATATATGTAGAATATTATTTGGCAATAAAAAGGAATATGAATATATGAATGAACCTTGAAGACACTGAGTGAAACATGCCAGTCACAAAGGTCACGTTTTATGATTTCATTTGTATAAAATGTTCAAAATAGGTATCTGTAGAGACTGAACTGAGTAGTAGCTGCCTATAGCTGCAGAAAGTTGGGGAGGAGAATCTGGGGGAAAGTGGTTAATGAGTAATAAAAGTGTCCTAAAATTGTGGTGAGGGTTGTACAATACTATCAACATCGAGAAACTTGATGTGTACATGAAATGAGTAAGTTGTGTATGTAAATTATGTCCCAATAGCTGTTTTCAAGTATATGTTCTTTATAAGAAATTACCAATATTATTGTTGGAGTGGGGAGAAATTATAAAAATAACCCATAATGCTCACTGCTTAAGAGATAGTCACTGTGTACTGTGGTTTGTCTTTTGCGATCTTTATATGTGTTCTTTATACTTTATTATGTGATAAATTATCTTTTTGCTTTGTTTTATATCCTTTAGTGTTTAAGACAGGGTCTTATTTTATACTTCAGTCTGGCCTTGAACTCACTACACAGCTCAACAGTGGCCTCAAACTTGTGGCAATCCTCCTGCTTCAGCCTCCCAAGTGTTAGGTTCACAGGCATGTACCACCATGCCCGGCTGTAAATTACCTTTAGATACTAAACTTCTTTTGGCTAATTTTTTGTTTGTTTGTTTCTTTCCAGAGCCAAATGTTCTAGCTGGCACTTTAGTTGCTCATACAGATGCAATCTGGGGTCTTGCCTATAGTGGCATAAAAAATCAATTACTGTCTTGTTCAGCAGATGGCACTATTAGGTTATGGAATCCACAAGAAAAATTGCCATGTATTTGCACTTACAATGGAGACAGGGGTAAGTAAATTTTGTCTTACGAGAAAAGCTAATTTTTAAAAAAATCAAGAGATTAAAAAGGACAAAGCACTTGATTTCTTTCTTTACTGTTCCAAAGAAATATTTTGAATGGATTTTATAAAATTTACAATAATCTTTTTACTTAGTCATTTTATATTTGAAGTGCTTTGTGTATACAGCCTGTAGCTCAGTGCTTTTTGGCCTGAAGATCATGTTCCATTTAAGCAAGCAGTAGGATGCTTGCTTAATGTGCAGGAGACCCTGGGATTGATTCTCTGCACTGCAAAAGAATTTTTTAAAAATAGGTATTTGTATTTAGCTGTGGGATAAACAAATGGCATACTCAGAGACAACAGGAAACACACTCCATCTGCTCAGTTCCAAGCATACCTATAAACCATATATGCCATTCATTACCTTGAACATAGGACACAGCTTGGGGAATCCAGCCATAATCATTCAAATAAACTTTTAACCAGAACTACAAAGGGTTGCCTTCATGATTTCAAACTTTTTTTTTATTAAAGATAGCTTTAACCAGTTTACATTTTGAAAACATTTGTATGGGTATATATGTATATATGCAGTTTTAGTGGTCTTACTTTCTGAATCTAGACTTTTTTACCAGATATTTTGTGTTTAAATTTGTTTTAAAATATTTTAGGTAAGTGGTATATTTTATGTGTTCTTCTGATATGTTAGTAATTACATATTGGAGCTTTTTAGTTACCCAGGCATTAGAGGTAAAACTCACTTAGATATTTGCTTCTTGCCTTATCTAGATAATTGCCAGACTCCAGATTTTACCTAACTGTGCGCTGACTTGGCTAGTTGAATTTAACGTGCTAAAGAGAGAAATTGCTGCTCAGTCCACTTCAGGATATTCCTGCATCACTATGGATTCCAGAGTCCAAGCTTCATTTTTTTAAACTGAAAATTTTGACCTATAGTACCTGCTTGATAAGGCTTACAAATTAGACTAGTGACCAGTCTCTCAAGGTGTTGATATCAGAATGGTAGTTTTTTCATGGGTTTCCTAAGAAAATTGGAAAGTGGGACAGTGGACTCAATTTAGAACATTTTTCTACTTTGGAAGAAAATGAGTAGGACAAAAATAAGTTTTGCAAATACCTATTCTTTAGTTATATTTTTTGTAAACTAGAATTTTATAAATTAAAACTTTCTAAATGACTGAGAAGTTGCTGCTTATTTTAGCATCCTAACACAACCGCTTTTTAAATGATTAATGTTATCTCAAGAAAATTTGAAGTCCTTTTTTTCTTACTGAAAAAAGATGAAATTTTAAAATTACTGTTTTTTACATTGTATCTTTTTGGGCTTCTTTCAGAGCATGGAATACCTACATCAGTTGACTTTATAGGCTGTGACCCAGCCCATATGGTGACCTCTTTCAATACCGGCAGTGCAGTAATTTATGATTTAGAAACATCACAGTCCTTAGTGATGCTGTCATCACAGATAGATTCAGGTAAGTTCTCATGAGTTTTTTTTGAAACCTTAAAAGGAATTCTTACACAAAAGAAGGTAATCTTAGCAAGTTTTCATGGTTTGACTTTGTGACTACAGGATAGAAAACAGTTTCATTACATTACTGTTACACTTCTTTGTATTATTTCCGCAAATTATGCTTATGGGTGTGTAGGGAGAGAATGAGTAATATGAATGTGAAAGTAAAGGAATAATTTTAAACTTCATGTAAATGTATGTGAAAGCACAGGAAAATGTGATATGCCCGATACCCAGCTTTAAAAAGTCTCTGTAAATGGCTGTAGGTGTGGTATGTGATATATGTTCTATAGTTTCCTTAAAGGGAAATGAGGGAATTCCGTGCATCATGATTGGTTGGTACATCTTCAGGTTGCTTTTCCTCTGCTGGTTATCTCTGCATCTCTGTCATTTTCCTTTTTTTTAATTGAAGAATTTGGCTAGTTTATCAGCTTTTGCACAGACTGGATATCCATTTTGGCATCCCTGTGGTATCATTTCATGTGCGCCTCTGCCCATTTTACTTCCTGTGAAGTGGCTATGGACTCAGGCTTATTCAAATTCAGGTTCAGCATTTTTCTTTTCAAAATTTTTAAATGTTTTGGCAAGACTACTTCATAAGTAATTTGTGAACTTTTATCAGGTTTTTCTTTTTTGTGGTTTTTAGTCTTGATCTTTACTTGGGTACATGTATTCATGAACTATTTAAAAATGATTTTATGATTTTATTATTTCTTTTCCATTTACTAGCTGTAGTACTTGTATAAAAAGGAACTCTTTTCATCAGTAATTTGGCTACATTGGAATTGGTATTTGTTAAAGAAAAAGCAAAATAACTTCTATCTTCTGTATATATTTTCAAAATAATGAAATGGTACTGCTTTGGGTATTATAATATCTCATAGCTATAAATGTATTTGGTTTGTTTCGGTTCATTGTAAATACTTAATGATGTTCATATTGCCTCATTTTGGCCAAGTGCTCTTGATATGACTTTGGTAGTTGGGAGCTTGTTGCTTTCTGATATGATAAAATATTCTAGGTTTCCTTGTTTATTTTGTACCTCAGATCAGCCACTTCTCTAAAGAGTAGGGTTAGGAATGGCAGAAAATAGCATTTAGAAGACTGCAGTGTGCGTGCCAGACTATTGGCCTTTTACTTGTGGTCTTCATGGCTTCTAAATTGTTCATTGTTTTAGTATTTTTCAGTGGACAGAGCTAGGAACCATACTTTTCTTTAAAAAGTAAAATACTTTCAGTTTAAACTCAGATTTATCTTGGTTTTCAGCAAAATTAATCAGCTCTGTCATCTCATTTAGATTATCTACCAGTACACACAGAGTTGTCTGAGTAATAATACTATTACCACCAATAAATAGTATGATTATCAGTATAGATTGTACTTAGAGTATAGTCTCCTAGGGTATCCAATCTACTGTGCTTTAATGTCACTTAGAGTGCTTCATTTCTTTATAGTAACACCAACTGTACCACTAGTTGGGTGGATAGTTGAATTCATTTAATTTTACTTCTGATTTTTAGTAAGTGCTTAAGAAGCAGTTATTTTATAATTATGTATTCACCTGGCTCCATGATACACTCTCAAAGCAAATACACTCAGTGTCTGTAATGTCTCTTCAACCTTACTCTCTTTTCCCTACATAGTTAATGTTCAAGTTCAGTATCTGAGAGACCTTATGTACTTGTAGAGTGATTGATAATGTTCATTTTGGTAAGACATTAAAATGTCCATTATCCAACTTCTGTTTAAAGGTCTGAAAAAGTTACTATCTTCCTTTTTTCAGGTTTACAGTCCAGTAGTCACATTAACAGAGTAGTAAGTCATCCCACACTTCCTGTTACAATAACTGCTCATGAAGATAGACACATAAAGTTTTTTGACAATAAAACGGGTAAGCGGATTGTTGTCTTCTGTTCATAGTACTGTAAATTTGAGGTCATTGAAAATACTCATTTTTTACATAAGATATGTTGAGTTGTGGGCCACAAAATTGACAAGTTAAACTTTTTTTTTCCTTATTCAGGTGTGGGGAGGAAGCCCAGGGCTTTAGGTGTATTAGGCAAGCACTCTGTTACTGAGCTGTATGCCTAGCCCTGAATGGCATTAACTCAATTTTTTGCTTTAAGAACAGTTAAAATGTATGTTAAGCTTTATCTTTATATATAATTCCTTACCTGTTATTTCTTCATGTCATCTTAATTATAAATCCTTCTATATTTGAAAAATTTTCCTTCATATTCTGTTATGAATTAATATAGCAGGAGATACCTCTTTCTTGGATTTGGCATTTTAGATATGTTTTTAAAACTTTATCAGATGATGATATAGAGGGTATCATTTATTATCTTCTCTGTAGTCTTACCTTTTTTAAGGAAACTTATCAATTGATGTCAAGTCAAATTTTAATTTAGCCATACTTTAGTAGGTGTGTTCGTGAGTTTTGTTTTGTTTAGCAGTACCGGGAACAGAACCCATGGCCTCATGGGTGCTAGGCAAACATTCCAGCACTGAGCTATATCCCCAATTCTTTTATTTTTTGAGACAGAGACTTGCTAAGTTACCCAGGCTGGACTTGAACTTGCAGTCATCCTGCCTCAACCTCTGAGTAGCTGCCATTATAGGCATGTGCCACCAGGCCTGGCTCTGTATGTGTATTGGTAAGGGCCTCTTTTTCATCTGTTATTATGTGAAATATTATATGAAATAGTGCTTGTTCTCAGAAGAGCTCTCACAGCTAGAGGGTCTACTTTGAGAAGAAGTTTAAAAGAAGGTATTGAAGGACTTGCAAATAAGAAACTTAAATCTTAACTGGGAGCTGGAGATACTGCTCAGCAGCAGCACAGTGCTTGCCTGATAAGCACGAGGTCCTGAGTTCGATTCCTGGTACTCCCCTACCAAATGTTAATTGGAACATTATTACAGAACAAATTATCATACCAGGTATCAAACTATACAGGTTTTTCTTTGGAAGTTAGATAGGATGTGGCAATAAATTTGTCTTCAGTCTTACATAAGATCCTTTTTGTTCAAATAACTTTTTCATGGACAGAATCCTTTTAACTGAGTAGAATAAATTGGGAACACAATGAATATAGTTTTCATATTGCACAGGAAATAAAATTCACATTCATGTACATGTTCCCAGTTTAATTCCTTATCATACCAGTTGAGTCATTTTAATAAATGTCCTCCTTTGTTGCAAGAATTTCCTTTGTGTTTCTAAAAAGATTTTTTTTTTATTAATGAAAATTTACTTTGGCAAGGAAAGGTTCAGGAATTTGAGTAATTGTACAAAAAAGCAAAATAAGTCTTTAGAGACATTTTGCTAACAGAAGTCAAGAATGGTCAATAAAAATTCTGTTCAGTGACAAAAACAAGGGTGATGTAATCTTTGAAATTTTTTCCAGATTTACAATTGTTTCTGTTAACTAGTCTGGTAACTTACCTATGGTGTGTGGATAGCAACAGGGTCCAAGCAAAGAAAAAATTGATCTCCTCTCACCTTTCTGAACTGACCTTGGTTCTTGACACATACATTGGATTACTGAGAGAAGCCTGAAGTTTTATGTGGTCACCAGTACAAGCCAGCATCCAACATGATCTAGCATTGTACATCTCTTTATGTGGTTCATCTGATAGAGTTACTCAAGTGACTATGACTGTGACAGTGTGAAAAGTAGGATAGATTCAGAATTAACTTGAAGTACCATGGTGAGGATTAGTGGACAAGCAAGAGGGCTCAAGTTAAATTTGGAAAATTATAGCCTTCTATAAGAAAGGGATAAATCTAGTGTTAGGTGAAAGAAGTTTTTGGTTTACAACATGGCATATTTAGGAGATACAGGATCTTCCTCAGGAGAAAAGTCAGAACAAGGTCAGTGATTCAGGAGTTACCATCATAAATGAGGTATTTTAAAGGAAGCTAGTAATGGCTAGTTTAACTCCTAACATTTTGACATTATTGTCCTGGAGGCCAGTCATTTCATATGCTGGGTTTCTAGTAACATTGAAGAGCAATGGACCAGTAGGTTGAAGGTACTGTGTTTAATGGTTTTTCAGTTCTCTGTTTATTAATCTTACTATTAATGAGAAGCAACTGTGGTTTCAAATGATGAGACTTTGTTAATATTGTCCTTAACTAATAACTGTTTAATATTGTCAGAAGTTAATACAACTCTTTATAATTTTTGGAATAAAGTTTTCAGAACTGTGAATATCTTGTGGTTTTACATTCAGATCAACAGTTATAGCACCAAAAAGAGAGCTCATGTCCCAATGTAAAATGTCATAAAGGCCCAGAGGCATGGCAAATTATTATAACTCAGATTTTGGAGGTCTCTGTCTTTCATTAGGAGCACTCAAGGCATTTTAGTAATAGATTCTGCTGAGTAAAAGGGAAACAAATTTCAGAAGTATCATTATTTGCTTTTTTAATTCCCTTCTTTGGTGAATCTTTTTTTTTTTTTTTTTTGGTTTAGTTTGGTTTTTTGAGACAGGGTCTCCTTTAAACTGTCATATTTATAGCTTAGGCTAGCCTCAGTCAAATTCATGGTGATCTTCCTGCCTCAGCCTTGTGAGTACTGTGATTATAGGCATTCGCCACTTTCCCTAGCCTGGTGAATCAGTTTATTGTGTTGCTTCCCACCCATCCATCAAAAGCATGTACTGCCAGGTGTGGTGGCGCATGCCTGTAACTCCAGCACTTGGGAGGCTGAGGCAGGAGGATCATTGCAAGTTCGAGACCAGCCTGGGCTACAAAGTGAACTCAAGGCCAGCCTGAACTGCATAGGGCGACCTTGTCTCAAAAAAGACCAAAAAAAAAAAAAAAAAAAAAAAGCATATACTGCTAATGTAGAATACTCTTGCCCCAGTCCTTGTGCAGTACAACTCCGTATTCCCAACTGTTTAACCTGCTGTTCAATCTCATTTGCTTGCCTAGTCTTCAATTAAAGTATTCATTATTTTAAAGCAGGAGTTTCGTTGATATCTGGGGAAATCTAGAATAATTTCTGTGATGTATTCCTGTCCCCTCTTTCCCTTTCTTATTTTGAATATGTAAAATAAAGAATAAGTAAATTTTAAAGAATACATAAATTTGATCCCAGAAGCTTTAGGTGTATATTTTCTGGTGATTTGTTTATCATTAACTTATGTGTATAAAATAATGTTAAGATCTTTTACTAAGACGTTAATTTTAATTTTAGCTTAAATGCTCTTAAGCCTTTGCAACCCTATTGTTACCTTTTCCATTGTCTCTTGGATACCATCAAATACATGTCATACAGATGTCTTTTCTACGAGTAACTATATGGAAAAGTTCTGCATTAGAATTAAAATTCTCTTCTAAATATTTATGTGGTAGGTGTACCTTGAAAACATACCAAGTGAAAGAAGTCAAACACAAAAATCTATGTCTTGTATTAGTCTATTCACAGAAGGCATCCAGAATAGGCCAGTCTCTGGAAAGCAGAACAGTGCTGCAGAGCTTGGAGGCAGGGACACATGGGAAGGGATTGCTTGATGGGTATAGTTTCCTCTTTCAGTGACAAAAGTGTTCTGAATCCTGGTGGTGGTAATAGTTGCACATTGTAAATATTCTAAAAGCCACTGAATTGTGCATTCATGAATGTTTAAAATGGTAAACTTCATATTGTATTTTTACCACAATAAACAGTATTGTTAAAGGATTATTTTTGCTTGATGTTGGCATTGATCTCAGTCCCTTACATTAGTATTTTTAGAAACTTAATCTTCCTTGTTACGTTTTACAGGTAAAATGATCCATTCTATGGTAGCTCATTTGGATGCTGTTACAAGTCTAGCAGTAGACCCTAACGGAATCTATTTGATGTCTGGAAGTAAGTCTTAATTTTGTACCACCCATAAACTTTCTAAAAGAATCATTACTCAGTAACAAACTTTATTTGTCTCTTTACAGGCCATGACTGTTCAATTAGATTATGGAATTTAGATAGCAAGACATGTGTGCAAGAAATAACAGCTCATAGGAAGAAATTGGACGAATCCATTTATGATGTTGCTTTCCATCCATCAAAAGCATATATTGCCAGTGCAGGAGCTGACGCCCTTGCCAAAGTATTTGTGTGAATCAACAGAAACTCATCATGACAAAGGATTTGCTTGGACAGAAGGAGGGTCTGCATCACTGCCATCAACAAGGTTCCTGGATATATGACACTACGTGTGACCTGCCTGGTGAAGGCATATGGGGCAGGCATAAATTAGTGGGAATCACATCTTAGTGTTAAGATCATCGACTTAACTGTAATTACTGTACTTTGTGGGACAAAAAGAAAAAGGACTCCGGCAATCGTGCTGGAGATGAACTGAGCATATGTTTGGTGGTTTTTTGTTTTTGTTTTTGTTTTTTTTAAAGGTATATTTAAGCCAACGTGGAGTCTGATCTTACAAAGACTTTTTTTTGGGACTCTGTGTGCTGCCTTAGGGTTAGGAATGTGGTGCTCTTGATGGGGGGAAGTGAGCTCCAAGAGTAGCTTTTTTTCATCTCTTAGTAATCTTACATTTATCAGTTGAATGCCACAGATTCCCCTTTAAATTTATTTTGCTTTTAAAAAAAAAAGGAAAATTTAACTTAAAATATTTTAGCATTAGTTGCACAAAATGTTTGGATAAAATTCTAGTTTTTATATAAGCCTTTTTATATATTTAGCCTGTCACAACAGTGCTCAAGATTGTATGGAAGTTTTTCTGCATTATACAACCCTAAAACACAGAGATCTCACTGACCAGCTGCCGTAACCACTTTCTTTTCTTCTTTTGCCTAATACAGCTCAGTTAAGTCCTTCATAAAGATGCTAAATCACCTTCCTCATCATATAAATGTCTTCATGAACCAAGGACTATTAAATGTATTAAAATGAAACAATGGGGTTTAGTACTCCAAATGAACTCTTAAAAAAACTAATCTTGGCATCCTATCACTATGTGATATTTTGTACATCTTACTGTATTTACAAGTTTATTTATCAAGGATTATCCATCTTGCTAATGGCCTATTATTTATTTCACTTTTTGTTGGTCTTTATATCCTTTTATTAATGTGCTAAAGAAACCTGTATATCTATTTTGGGATTCTTTGAATAGTCTAAAATAGACTAAAAATGGAATATTTTATAGTTTAAGTTACAAATCCAAGATGTTTCCCCCATGATACTTACCTTGGTTTACCATGATTCCAAGCAAAGATTTCTTGTTTAAAAATATTTGGAGTAAAATTTTATTTACATTACAAATAGGGTACAAAAATAGTTGAATCAGAATAAAGAATCTGCTGTGTTTGGACTAGTTTTCCCTGTTTTATTTTTTTTAGATGTGCTTAATTTTATGGTGTAACTAAAGATTTTGTTTGTGTAATGCATGATTAAGACAATAAAGTATTTTTTCTAGTCTTCCAAATACTTTTCTGATCAGTTTGAGAGTTTTGATGAGTTTTGTAAGGTTTTTGTTTTACAAACTATGAATCAGCAAATTTTTAAGATTGTACCACAACGCAAAAAGTACAGCTGTTGAAAAATAATGTATATAAAATGCATATAATAAATATTAAATTGTGTACCTGTATGTTACTGTTGGCTACATCATTTTATGTTGAATAATAAAGTGCAATATTCTCCATAATTAAACTAGGACAAGGATATGGTTTTTTAGTCCTTCATTTTTATGCTGTTTTTTTTTAATACTTTCTACTGCTTGTTGGAAGTCTAGTAAGAATAGAACATTAATATTACTAAAAGCATCTTTTTGAAGTATTTCACCCCTCTTGGCAGGATTTGAAAAATTATTAAAATATGTTAGACGATTCAGAATTTTTTTAAAAGATGCAGTTTTAATAACTTGCTTAATGTTTATTAAATCTGAATGTCGGTTAATAATGATGTTGTCCTATCTTGCCATACCTATTTCCATAAAAAATGTTCAGCAAAGAATATATTGCATTATTCATTAGTTAAAAGTTGTCTTTGTACATAAGGTTAAGTATTATTATCTTAAAAGTTTTTCCTTCAACGGGTAATAATCCTTTTTCATTGAAGGTGGTTATGAATGGAGTTAGAAGAGGGGCACCAGAAAACAGACATAAAAATATAAAAATTCTGTTTGAATTCCTGCTGCAAAAGCGTAAATGACAGTGATTGTAACTGAGATACATGGCAATTCTAGTTATGGCTGATGAAACATTAAGACTTTTTAAAACTTAAGAAAAGTCTTTGGTGGTGGTTTGTTTTTTTTTTTTTTTTTTTTTTTGAGACAGGGTCTCACTATGCAATTCAGGCTGGCCTTGAACTTGCAGCAGCCCTGCCTCAGCCTCCTGAGTGTTGGGATTATAAGCCTGTGCCACCATGCCCAGCGGGTTGTTTGTTTTTTGAACAGAATATTCTACTAATGAACAAAGAGACACCCCCACAC
The DNA here is from genome assembly GCA_004027595.1 of Dinomys branickii. NCBI lineage: Eukaryota > Metazoa > Chordata > Mammalia > Rodentia > Dinomyidae > Dinomys > Dinomys branickii. Next base: position 36,626 of record PVLD010014664.1, on the reverse strand, counting down.
GGCTTTTCCAAATCTATTATTGTTTCTGGCAGCTATCCTAATGCATTGCACTGTTCTCTTAACAGTAATGTGGTTATCATTGTAGTACAAAAGTATTCACCTCTTTTGGAATATATTAAAACTGCAGTGAATAAAAATTAGTATGTGTATTCACTTTACCATTATCTACTTTAGTTATTTAATATATATGGATTAGTATGTATATGTTCATTTTTGTCTTACCTACTTAGGTTTTTAGTATGATAGATTAGTATGTATGGTTATTTTTCTCTTACCTACTTACGTTGAATTTGTCTTTATAGTATTAAATATTTGGAAGCGCCTAAAGGATCCAAAAAGAATGTCTTTTAATTTAATCTTGTATTTGTGATGGAAAATAGTGTAGATTATTTTAACTAAATGGGAGGAAATTTTTTTTATGGGTAGCAGGAATGGAACTCAGGACCTCATGCTTGCCAGGTAGGTGCTGTACCACTGAGCTATGGCTCTGGCAGTTGGAGGATTTTAGGATATAACATAACCTTAATATGTTGGCTCTTTCTCAAAGTGCAAGATTCTGCTTCTTCTGTAGTCTCACTATATGTAGTTCAGGTTGGAACAAAATGATTGTGTATCCCAACCTGGCCTTCACTCCTCAGTCCTCCTGCCTCAGCTCTTGATCACAGGCTGGGATCACAGGCTTGTCACCAGGCCTGGCTTCATAGTATTTACTCTTTATTATTAGCACACTGTTACCTACTGAAAACTAGCATCACATTTCATGTATTAAAATTATAAAAGAGCTAGTGTATTTGAAATTTAGGCATGTCCACTACAGTTAATAGTTCGTTTCTGCTTTCATTAATAACCTTTTATCCTGTTAAAGAAATGGTTGACAGTAACTTGAACTTTTGATTTTTATTTTTACACCTGTAAAAATCAGAAGAGTGTTAGCTCTGGATTCCCCAAGCTTCAGGGTTGTGTTAATGTTTCATGCCTGTCATTCCAGTCCTTGGGGGGCTGGGGCAGGACTGTTACAAGTTTGAGGCCAGCCTGAGCTACGTGGTGTGAGACCCTGGTTTGATAAATAGTTTATTTTGGTACTCCTGGCTGAGAACTTGAGATCTGTGTACCTTGGAGGAGAGCAGGTTACCCTTTTCATTAATGGGAAAGAGGGAAGTTACTGCCTTCATTGCCTTTTTCATCCAATTTGCATGTCTTCCTCCCATGCCTAGCCTTTTACTCTCTTTGCACGGGCTATCTACTTGTTAGACTGAAAAGATTTTATTATTCCAGCCAGTTAATACAGTTTTCAGCTTAGCTGTTGGGTTGCAAAGTTTCAATTAGGAGGGGTGTGAAGTAAGGTGCACAGGGGGATAAAGGCAGGGACAGAACCTGTTTTTAGAGAAGATGGGCAAGATGGAGGAGGACACCCCCGTGTGGCGGAGAAAGCCCTCAACTAAGCCACATTGAGGAAGTTCTGATGCTTTATTTAGACTTGAACCTCACAAACACGTGTAAGTGAAATAGTTACAAAACATTTCTCTTGAAGCAAATACTCTAAAGCATGTTACAGTGTTTAACCTGGTAATGCCTGCATATAATGCCTAAGAACAGTAAGGATTCAGTAAATAAAGAAAAATACACTTAGTATTGTATGATTTGAGAAAAGCAATTCAGACTGGTCTGTGTACCTTAGTAAATACATTTTTATCATATTCTGCAGAGATGTGCAATAATAAAAGTAAAGCAGCTTAGAATAAGTCACTAGCAATTTTAGTATTTATTCAAACTATAATATGTTTTCCCTGTATTTCTATTTGAATCTCTTCAAAAACCTTGCTGTCTCAGTTCTTCAGTGACTGGCTACAAGCCAATGCCCCATATCTATACACATAAAATTAAGGATATAAATAGAAAAATACCTGGCAATCCTATCTTGTTTTGTACATTTTCAAGTTATGAAAGTACTCAAGGGGCTGGGGATATAGCTCAGTGGAATAAGTGCCTGCCTAGCAATTGCAGGGTCCTGAGTTCGATCCCCAGTACCACAAAAAAAAAGTACTCAAATTTGATACTCATTTCCTTTCCATGTAGCCCATAATTACAGTTTTTTAGTGTGTGAAGTAACAGCTGTTGTTGATAGCTTTTAAGAAAACATTCCTTGGGTCACAATATACTTGAACCTTGCTCATTTTCCTTATACAGTCAATAGAATGATTACAGAAAGAATGCTGCTTTTGGTTTAAGAATCAGATGCTTTTATTGAGCTATGGCACTTGTATATCTGTACATTTTACAGGTATATTAGAACTTTTAAGATTTTAATCTATGATATCTCCTGAATTTCTAAGGGCTATGGTTATGAAGCCTCAGTCAAAGATCTAAGTTGTAATTAGAAGGTAGTAACTTTAAATGAATGTTTATTTGCTTAAAGTAGCTGTTGACATGTTTAGTATATCTGATCCTAGTATGCTATAGTATTTCAGTATAAGAATACAATTTATTCAACAGATGTTGCACTTTTTTGTTCAGTTGCCAAAATGTCACTATTATTGTTGGGATTCTAAGAAATCTCTACAAATGCCTCTAATGATATCAGAAACAATTGGTTGTAATCCTGTGAACTCTCTTGTGAAGAATGCATGTGACTCCTTTGGTTTAGAGGCCATATCTTTCAAGTCATCTAGAGGTGCCCAGGCCACGCCTACGGAGAAAATGGTGATACCTACAACAGAAATATTTTAAAATGAACCAAATATATAAACATGAATTTCAAAATGAATCAAACATCCTGTATATGTATATATCATTATACATACATTAATACATAGTTGCAGAGAAAACTGCCTAGTAATTTCTGAAAAACTGATATTCCCCACATCGCTGGGTAAACTTTACAGACATTGTGGTGAGAGTTTGGTCAAAACCAGAAGTTTGGTACCAGAAACACTTGAAGTTGGGTATCCTATTTATAACAATACGTTTAATAAGCTGGGATAGAAGTTTTGTTATTTGATACACGGTATCCTTTAAAAACCTACAGAACACAGATCGTTTTAAAAAACGTGAAAATTTCCCCTCTGAGGTTAGCATGAGAAAGGACCACCTGAGCCTGTGTAATTACACACTGTTGAAGTCCTAACCAAACACAAAGGGTAAGTGGTGAAAGTTTTAAAAGGTTGTGTTGTTTGTGGGAAAGGTGTGTGGTTTGCTGTGGATAATATTTCCTGCATTTATTTTTTTATAGTTTGAAAACTAAGAATTTGCTAGTCTTTAATCCTAAAGGAAATAGGAATTTATATGGAGCGGGAATTATTTCAGTTTCATTGAGCATTCCATCCACGTTTCCTTGAGCTACTATAAGACTTTTAGTACAACTGCAGATTTTGGTGAGGGTGACAGTTGCATTAGTTGGATTCATACCATTCACAATTCAGAGCAATCCTGATTGCAGAGGTAGTGGTTCAGCAGATGGGGGAGACTACTATCTGTTTTCTGCTAGGTGATAATCCCTTTATTATCTTGAGTTTCTGAAATAGCCTCTTCCCTGTTGCAGGTTTTATTCCTTTTGTAGTGGTATCCAGTGCTCAGGTCATAGAAAGCAGGTTTAGAGGATATTAAAGCTACTCAAAGCCATTTCTGACCACTACCAGCCAATCATCTCTCCCCACTATCCCCTCCAAACAAAACACTCTTCCTCTTTCACTTATTATAGGTTGTGCAATTTTTAAAAAAAGTGTGATCTAGCCCTAAAAGCTAAAAGTTTGCTAGTTTTTGTGACTTTCATTAAGATAATTTCATGACATATGTAGTGTATCCTAGCCTCCTTAAATTTAATCAGTGGGTAGTATTTGAATTTAATTCGCCTTAGTTGAAATATATTCCCACTAGCCATAAACTAGTTATTTCTGAGAGTGATGACAGGTACATCTTCCCTTTAACAGTTAGTTGCTAATGTGTAAAAAATACTTTTTAAGTCAGGTGTATTGTTTACATTGCCTGTAGCAGTTCCCTGTCATACTTAAAGTACACTGGTACCTTGGTTCACAAAGACTTGTTTGCAAACAGTTTGGCTCATAAATGAAAGTGTTCAGCAGAATTTTGCCCTTGTTTGCACACTGCATCAGGTGACAAACATGACAGTGGCCATCTTTTCTGAAATAATAGAACAAATTAAGTTCATGAACCTAGGTGTGGTTGTATTTCATCCATATTCATAAAAATATGTAGTGCACTTGAGAGGTCCTGATGTATAGAAATGAAACAAAGTCGTTAATTAAGGTGGGAAAAGGAGATGGCCAAGGAGTACGTAAGAATTGAGGCTGTTGATGCTCCTCTGACAGGTACTGAGCTACTTCCCCAGAAAGGGGGTCTTTCTGCTGGCTTACTTAATCTCAGCAGCACATTGTGCTAATAAACGGTGAATGAGCCCTTGCAAAAAGGAACACTAAATTTGGGGTGAAGAAATTTTATACCCTTTAAAAACACCTGTGTATATTATCTCGAGAAAAAAAAATTAGGAAAGTTCCAATGGGATAGGATTAAACTTTTACTGAAGACCTTATCATCTTGGAAAACTCCTGCCAGGCTAAAATCTACTAAAACAGGTTAGGAAAAATAATCAAATGGTAAGTTGTAGGTATAATTTATTTGTGATCGATTCCAAATTTGAACCAAACATCAGCACCAGTGATTTAAACTCAACAAGTGACAGTTCTCATTGCATTTCTCATAAGCCAGTGGTGGTTAGTGTGGATTCTGAAGCCAGAATGCCTGGGTTTGAATCCTTACCACTTAGTAGCTGTGGCATTCTGAGGAAGTCTGTTCACTCATACAACGAGGTGAATAGCACTGCGCTGATGATTAGGTTAGCTAATACTGGGTGAGGCTTGTAGAACATGGTCACACTGCAGGTGTTTGTTCAATGAAGTAAGTCACTTAAAACACCTCACTTCTATTCCCATACAAAGGAAAAGCACCTCACCTGCATCATGTGCTGCAGCAGCTGGGCCTCGAACATCATCATACGACTGCCCGTCAGTGATGATCACCAAGAAGTTCTTGTTGGGACTGTCCCTCACGGGACCAAACACATTCCTGACAGTAAAGGAAATGGCATCACCGGTAGCTGTTCCTCCACTCATGTAGCGGATGCTCCTGATGACAGCTAGGACGTTCTCTTTAGTGCTATAGTCGGTGAAACTGAACTCTGTGCGCTGGTCGTAAGTGAACTGCACAGCGGCTATCTTGGCACCGATGTCTGAGATTTCAAAAGTCTTGGCTATGTTGGAAACAAATTCAAGCATAAGGCGGAAATTACTGTCCCCAACGCTGCTGGAGCCGTCAATTAGGAAGGCAATGTTCACTGAGTTATAGCAGGTCTTGCTGCACATCATTTGCTCATGAGAGCAGAGCTTCTGGACCAGAGGCTTTACATACTTTGTGGTGCCAAACCAGTTGGGCATGTGGTAAGAGAAGAAGCCATTATTCCGACAGACCGCCTAGTGGAGGAGATACATAAGAGATTCAAAAGGATCACATTGTTCAGAAATTGTGAAAACATTCAATCTGTTCAAAGTTAATCTAGCTGAGGGCCAGTTGGTCTACAGTTAGAGGCCCAAGGTTGGATCTACCGCCACAGCCGAACACAGCCTCTCACCACCTTACCTTGTCAACAAACGCAACATCCTGAACCATCCCCAGCTCTTCAGGGGTAGGCTTGGCCACAGAAACTATAAATACATTGACTCCAAACTCTCTGGCCACAATTCCTGCTTCCTCAATGTCGTCAGAAGGCCAGCCATCAATAAATACCACCACCACTTTGGGGATCCCTTTTCTCATTCCAGTGTCTGCTGTGAAGAATTTCTGAGCTGTGTGCTTCAAAGCTTTTCCTAGGTTTGAAAATGAAGCAAAGCAGCATTTAGCACTTAAATGACATTTCTGTTTCCCTGGAGAACTTGGCACTAGTAAAACCTTACATGCAACTTAAGTCTAAAATAGATACATCACTTAGGAAAGTTTATCCTTTAGGCTTGTTTTTTTTTTCCCCTCGCAACCCACATTTCCTCCTCCACCTTCCAGAAGCCTCCCATTTCCTTAACCTCATATCGGTCACAACTTGACCCCTACTCCTGTCACATGCCCTCTTGCTCCCTGGTGACTGCTCAATACCTGTAAGGACTCAGAACGAGAAGTCTCTCAGAGGGTCACTTGTGCAACTCAATTTCTGCCACATCTGCATTCACTAGTCTGTTGATCTTTGCTGCTATTTGGTCTTATGAATAAGTATTTCTCTAAGGTGATCTCTGGCCTGTCCCATGTAAGGATTATATATCACAATGTTTTTGTTCTTGAAAATGGTTATCATGTATCTCCTTGGTATATTTTCCATTGTAAATTGAGTATTTATCTCAGGTGATCAAATGCAGACCAAGCCATGATTTCAGCACCAGGAAGAAGAGCTTTACATCTGCTTATCCAAAATTACATAATGCTTTATATGTTTGCTCACCAATCACCCTCCACCACGCTGGCCAAAGTTTACTTACCTGTGTTGGAATTACCCCCTCTGAAACCTACTTCCTTTATGGCAAACAAAACATCTTTGGCTGATGTAAAGTTTTTCAAGTAAAATTCTATTTTGGGATGTTCACTACAATTAAAAAAAACAAAAGTTATCCAGGGAGGCAAAATAAGCAACATTAGATGCCAAAAAAAAGCTTTTAAATCAGACAACACCCAAGTTCTATTTTTAATCCTACAGGACCTAGTCAACCAAGATATTGCACACTTACTTGAATTACTGGGGATGTTTCAGAAATGCAATAATTGCTACATTGAGGGTTTATTATATCCTGAGTAATACAATATTTCATATATATGATCTCACTTCATCGTGTCTGAGATACCAGTTAATATCCTGATGATATAAATGAAAAAGGCTGAGAGCATCTAGTTCAGTGAGGGCAAGCCTTTTAGCACCTTCAGTGGTAACAGCCAGCCAACTGGCATGTGCCATACATTCACCATCACTTATCTAGGTAATCTGCCCAATAAACCAGAGCTGGATTGTATAGTCAGGGTTGTACGGCTCCAAAGTCTGTGCCTAAACAGTATGTATAGCACCTGAAACGCACCCTGGCCCAGGGGCTCAGGGTTGGTGGAAGACTGCAGAGCTGGTCACAAGGTATGAAGGAGGAAGCTGGTTGTGAGACTAGGTCTCCTGCAATGAGGGACCCTAGACATACTCAGCAGCCTGAGTCTGTTACCGTAGGTCTCTGGTCAGAAGGGACACGTTCAATCATACTAAGACCAAAACTATAAAAGTGAAAAAAGTTGTAAGAATATGAGTTACATTAAAGTTTTCTTGTAATAAGTGATAATAACTTTTACCAATCAAGAGTATGTGTAAGAGGTTTACTATTAGCTAGGTGAGGTGGCATACACCTGTATGTACTCCCAGGTACTTGGGAAACTAATGTAGGAAGACCGCTTGAGTCTCATAGTTCAAGGCCAGCCTGGGCAACACAATAAGACCCTTTCAAAAAGAAAAAAATGTGTGTACAAACATACATACATGTATACATGTATGTGAAAAGTACTGCAGGGGACTTGCCTCATAGGCTATTAAAATGTACAATAAGGCAATGCTCATCAAAACAGTATAGAGGCCAGGTGTAGTGATGTGCACCTCTAATCACCCACAGCACTTGGAAGGTTGAGGCAGGAGGCTCTCCATGAGTTCAACACCAGCATAGGCTACATAGCAAACCCTGTCTCAAAAAAACAAAAAAACAAAACAGTATAGAGAGGATGTAAAAATTAGCATAAACCCAGGCATGGTGATATATGCCTGTACTCCCAGCATTTGGGAGGCTAAGGCAGGAAGGTTGCTGCAAGTTTGAGGCCAGCCTGAACTACATGGGTAGACCCTGTCTCAAAACAAAAACAAGTAGCATATGAATCTGGGCACGATGGTGCATACTGCATATCTAGAATCCCAGCTACTTAGGAGACTGAGGCAGAAGCCTTACAAGTTCAAGGCCAGTCTGGCAAATTAGTGAAACCCCATTCAAAAAAATAAAAATGTATATGGATCAAAGAAGTAGACCTAACCAAACCCATGTGTAAAAATGATATCACAGGGCTGAGGATACAGTCCCACAGTACAATACCTTCCTAGGATGCTTGACGCCTTGGGTTCAATCCTTAGCATCACACAAAAAGCAATGGAATAAGGTGAGGGATAGGTAAAATATATAAAAAACAAAATTAAATAGTCACCTCACACCAAAAAAAAAAAAATTCTTAAGAGCAGAGCCAATTGTAAGACACAACAAATGAAATACAGTGTTTGTAGTAGTTCTGGTGAGCCCTTGTGAGCCTTTAACTGTAGACAGTAATTTACAACTAGCTCATCTATTTAGAAAGCAACTTAGTTATTTCAGAAGCTTTAAAACTGTCAGAGTCTCATATACAGGAAGCTAGCTAATGAAATAATCAGAGATGGGCACAAGATGATACAAGGATAGTGTAATATGGTGAAAAAGCAATACAAGCGTGGTTAAATAGCCATGCAAAGGAATATGTGAAATGTCCCTTTTTGATGAGTACTGTGATGAGAAAATGCTCAAAATACTAGAGAGGAACTGAGAACCAAGCAGAGTAGATCTGAGGGATTGTGTCAGCAACAGGACTTTGCCATCTACCTTCTGTCATAAACAGACAAGTACAGCAGACAAGTCTCCAAACTCTTTTATTCCAGAAGGAAGCCCTCAGATCTCCTCAGTCTGCCCAGGCACTGTTTTGTGATGCTGAAGATCCAACCCAGGCCCTCATACACACCAGGCAAGCACCCGCCCGGGTACTCTTCAATCTTCAGTTTACAGCTTCCTTGTCCACAACTTAGCATGAGTTCACTACACCAGAATGAATGTACTGGACTAATAATCTGTCACTCAAGGCATCAGGCCCTTCTCCTTCTAACAAAGTTGGTACCTGGCTTGAACAAGGCCCACGTGTGGTCCTTCTGTTCCAATTCCCAACATCAGCGCCACTTTTCCAACAAAATTCTTCTGTAAATTAAAGCGGCGCTGCCCAATATTAAAGCTTCCGTCAATTAGAAATGCAATGTCTGCTTTACAGTCTGTGAATATCAAACAAGTTCTCTTGTTAGCGGTCTCAAGAAGAGACAGGGGAAGTGCTGTGTGCACAAATGGTATCTCGGTCTCACCTTTATTGCCAGTTTTCTTCTCAGGTGTTTTCTTTAGTCGTTTGCCTGAAACAAAAGCACCTGGCATCAGCAATAGACCTTTTTTGCGGGGGCAGTACTGGGGATTGAATGCAGGGCCTGGGGCACGCGAGGCAAGGGCTCTAACACTAAGATACATCCCTAGCCCTTTTAAAAAATTCTGAAACAGCCTTTCAGCCCAGGTTGGCCTCAAACTTGTGGTCCTCCTCCTGCCTCAGCCTCTTGTGTAGCTGGGATTACAGGAGAGGAGCACCTAGCCAGGAGTGTCATTTCTGCCCACCCCCCAATACTGGGGATTAAATCCAGGGCCTTTGCCCAGAGCTACACACCAGCCCTTTTTCATTCTGAGGCAAAATCTTGCTAAGATGTTAGAATGCCTAGGCTGGACTCAAACTTGAGACCCTGCTGCCTCAGCATCTCATAATGCAGGAATACAGGAAAGCATCAGAAGTGTCGCTCTTGAAAAAATTTTTTAAAAAATTTCCTCAGGTTTTCTGGACTGGGGAAGCAATATCCCAGCCAAGAAATGTCATGGAACTCTAAGGGGCCTACATATCTGATCTGCCTCGGACCTAAGACTTCAAAGTTCCAAATCCAGAACTGATGCAGGATTGGGAACTCAGAGCCTGAAGTTCTTAACTTCTTTGGCCATAGTTACTCAGGAGGCTGAGGGAAGAGCATAGCAACTTAGCGGCCAGTCTGAGCAACTTAGAGACATGTCTTAAAATAAAATAAAAGGTACGGGGATGTAGCTTAGAGCCCCTGGTTTTAAGCCCCAGTTTTTAAACACAGTCTTTAAAAAGGGGATCCCTTGCTATTTCTTACAGCAGTCCTTTTAGTCATGTGACAGTGCAGTAATTAAGGGCATTTAGTGAAGCAAATGAAACAATAGCAAGTTCACGACCTTTTACTTTGGCAAGTTCTTAGGCATGCTCTGTCAAGTCAGGAAGGGCTTCAAGAGAGTAACTGAGAGCGGACAGTTTATAGTCAAAAACACAAGAAGGAATTTGAAATATAAATCTGAGTATTTCTGGCTGGGTGTAGTGGTGCACGCCTATCATCCCCACACCTGGGAGGCTGAGGAAGGCAGGATCACTGCAAGTTCGAGGCCACCCTGGGCTACATAGTGAGACCTGTCTCAAAATAAATAAATAAATAAATGAGTATCCCGGGGCACAAAGTATCAGCAAATGTAAGATATTTACTTTGTTTCTTTTTTGTGTTGCTGAGTCTTGACAACTTGACTGGATTGAGAAATGCATAGGAAAGCAGTTAGGCACACTTTCGGATGTGTTTGTTAGGGTGTTTCCAGAAACGGCTGGCACATGAGACAGTGGGCTGAGAAGGGAAACCCGTTCCAACTATGGACAACACTATTCATCTGAGTAGGGGCCAGATGGAAGAAAAGCAGCAGGAGGAAGGCGTCAGCCCAAGCTCTAGCACACTCTGCTTCCCGGCTGCCTTTCCTCTGTTGTGCTCTTCCACTGTGACACTTCTTTCCACACAGGCCTAAAAGCAACAGAACCAGCTGCCCATGGACTGAACCCTCTGAAACCCTCAGCCAAAATAATTCTGTCCTCCTTTATAAAAGCTGTCTCATCAGATATTTTGCCAAATTTAGGAAAGCTCCTATCAATAACATTTCTTTATCACTTCCAAATGCTGTGCCAGGCAACCAGGAGATACAAACTCCATGCTTCATACCTGTTAGTGGACGTGCTGTGGACACTGCCTGTCCCGTGGCTTCTTGGGTACCACTTCTGCCTTCTGTTAAAATAAAGATAAGTCTATTTTTTCCTCTTTCTTCTTCATCGTCAATGCATTATGAATCTAATTTAGGGTTTGGACGATAAATGTAATAGGGAACTGGCGATAACCAGTGGAAACATTGTGCTGCGTGTTAGTTTCAGAGAACCCAAGTGGAATCTCATCTATTACGTTTAAAAGGGTCATCAAAAATGAACTCACTAGTGTTGGAGTTTAGTGTCACTTGCTCAGTGTCCAGGAACCCTGACTACAGGCGATTTAAGTTTCTACTGCTTTCCCTATTCACCTGTTTAGCTTGTGTGGTATGTGACCCTTCTGGTTTCCTGGCTGTCACCACAGTTGACCTCTTCCTCAGATTCAAAAAGTTTGGCCAAGGAAAGAAGAGAACTACTTTTATTTTAGGGAAGGGGCAGTATGTGCCAAAGTGAGAACAATTAAATTGTACCTACTAGTCACTGTGAAAGAAGCAGACCATCTGGAAAGCGTTTGAGACTGGATGCCGTTGGCATCCACTGAGGAATAGTTTTCTCGACCAGGTAGGCTATACACTCGTACAGGTCCCCCTGAGATGCTGATTACTCCCCTACAACACAAGAATAACAGCTGAGACACTTCCTATGCTTTTTCGGGACATCCAGCTGACTTATAGTACCACAAAATTATAGTACCACTGCTCTCATTAATCAAGAAAACAGTTCAGCAGGGAAGTCATTTAAGCATAATGCCAGCCTTGTCAATACTTGCCTACATAGGAACAAAACCTGCTTGGGGAAATGGTTTTGTGCTGTCAAATTTCTTAAGTGTTGATAAGGATACAAATGTATTAGCCTGTTCCCTACAACTCAGAAATTCCGTTAATAAAAGGTGCCAAACAACTGGGTCCATAAGATACTCCGCAGGCCCTTGGATTGCATTTAAAAAAAAAAAAAAATCTCACACTGGCCATTTTACTGCAGGCAAGCATAGCCCTGGGTAACAACTATGACTTGTTATGGAAGAAAAGCAGCAGGAGGAAGGCGTCAGCCCAAACTCTAGCACACTCTGCGTCCAGGCTGCCTTTCCTCCACTGTGCTCTTCCACGGTGACACTTCTCCCTCCACACAGGCCTAAAAGCAACAGAACCAGCTGCTCATGGACTGAACCCTCTGAAACCCTCAGCCAAAAGGTACTTAACAACTCTCTCGATTCAGTATCCTCATCTCTGAAGCGGAGTAAAGTTGTACCTACCTTGTAGAATTGTGGTAGAAGACAGCTGGCACACGGAAAAAAAAAAAACCCTTCATAATATATGCAATAATTAGGAATGTTTCAGAACCTCAGGAATCTAACCACCAAGAAGTAATGAAATCTGCCCTCTGTCAGAAAGCTTCCCTTGTGTATTTGGTGTTTCAAGGATGCCCAGGGAAACTTTGAAACTAAATCCATCTTCTATGGCTACAACTGGCACCAAAAGAAGAGGGGAGGGGGTGGTCCAGAGAGCTTAGAGTGGGAAAATCAATAATTATGCTTGCATCTCCTCTCCCCTCTGGTGGTCTTTGTGCTTACCTATGCACAGCTGCGCCACATATGCTGGACACAGAAGCATAAACTATGTTCCCGAACACAGAGAATTCCTCAAGAGGGCAGTCTCCCGGGCAGAGGACATCTGCTTTCTCCTTCCTGATGTCCAAGCCTCTGGTAAAGCACGTGATAGCAATGGGAACTGAAGAGAAAGGGTGGAGCGTAACAAGCAGGTTTAGGACCTCCTGGGGAGAAGTGGAGGAGGTGCTGGGGAGTGAAACTTAAGTTTTACTTTCCTCACTTCCACACTCTACCAAGAATACCGATTTATGCACTCTTCCACACCATTCCAGACTTGAGGGACCGAAAAGCTTGTTTTGCAATTGAATTTCGTCCCCAGCCACCACAGAAATCTAATGTCACAATTTCCTCAGTTCTAGCTGTTTGAAAGCATATAACTGGAAATATATATTATATACCATTATATATTATATGTTAATGAAAATAACATTAGTCACTCAATATTCATTCTAGAAATGTAAAAATCTTAACTTTGATAAAACTGTATATAGCTGAATGAAATAAAAATAGTAAATTTGAATTGAGCTTTTAGGGAACATTTTTATATGAAAATCTAAGTTATCCCTCCCTTCACAGGGCCATTTGTCTTAGTTATCGGATAAACAGAGACCCTTAAAAATCACATCTTCACTTAAGCAAACAACTACAACGATCCTTAGACTCACAGAACGTTATTTAAATTCATTGTTCATTTCACAGATGAGGAAATTGAAGCCATGGGGTTAATTTACCCAAAGAACATTCTACCACTACCAGAGCACAGAACACAAGGAAGTGAGTCCCATCAGAATGGAGTATTTTTATCTTAATTGAACCTGATTATTTCTGCTCCAAATCTGTCCAAAGAGATATATCAGGCAATGAACGCACTTTCAGAAAGCACTGTTAACATGCTCAAGTTTTGCCGTCATCTTGACTGATAATCAAAAATTTCACTAAAAAGATGCTAGGTAGAGACGAGCCCTTGGCAATATATAACAAGATAACCTAATGGAAAACACTAATTTGTCAACGTACTGTAGATATGAAATTGAGACTAACGTTATGAAATACCACTTTCCAAACCTAGGAAAATGTGGTTATTCAAAACTCCTTGAAACAAAGAAACCTCTCTTTTTTTCTAAGAGGAATACTGTGTGGTCACTGCCCAACTGGGTAGCTGGACTCTAACAAAGACACCCTTGCGTGGACTGCTTTGGACTCAGGTCAGTGGAAAGGGAGGGTGTGGGTACAGGGCTGACTCCTTAGCTCAGAAACTCTCCAGAGAACCAGGGAAGTTACAATCTTTGTAGAAAGCAGAAGCTTCTTGCTTATTATCAAACAGCCCAAACCCTTCTCCCATTTTTGGCAGAGGAAGGGGCAGTACTGGAATTTGGGTCAGAGTCCGCCTTTGGCCGCTAACACCGACTTTACTGAGCGAGGCATGAGAAGTGAGGCCCGGCGCGGTACTTGCACTTTTCAGGAAAGACAAACAATAGACTTGGGAAAAGAGTTTGTCCTTTACACGATATAAAAGGAAAGCACACAAAACTGCACCTTCAGAAAGGGGCCCCTACTCGTGCAACGAAAACTCTTCAGACTGTGGCAAGCCAGCGGGACGGCCGAGGCTGCTTCCCGGAAGGGCGACAAGCCCACCTACGCCGGACACCGACATCGGCCTCCTTCCGTCGGGTCCGACGATCGGAAGGCTTCCCGAGCCCAAGCGCAGCGAACACCCCTGCCCCGACCTCCCAGGGAGGACGCGCGCGGGCGGCTCCGCTCTGCTCCGCGCGGGAGAACGCGGCGACCCCGCACAGCCCCGGCCCGACGTGCGCGCCCTCCGCCTCCCGCCTGGGGCCGGGCCGGAGCTCGAGCGGACCCCGCCGCCTCCCGGCCGAGCTCAGCGCCTCCGTCCGCCGGGACCCAGCCCGCGCCCTCGGCCGAGGACCGCGACTCACCGGCTCCCTCGCCGCCCGCGGGCTCCGGCAGCAGCGGCAGCAGCGCGACACCTGCGGGGAGAGCAGAGGGGAGGCGGGAGCTCGAGGCGGCGCGCGGCGCGGGAGGGCGCGGGGAGGGCGCGTACGCACCGAGGCAGAAGGCGCGGATCCCGGCTGCAGGCATGGTGCTCGGCGGCGCGCGGACCTGGGGGGCGAGAGAGAGAGCGGGCGTGGGCGCGGCGGCCGGGGCGCCGGGTCCCAGCACACGGCGCCCGCAAGGCACCCGGCGGCGGCGCCGACGGAGCCCGGAGCCGAGGCGCGCGATCCGCCCGCCCGCCCGCACCTGCGTGGGAGCCGCCCGGCTGCGCCCGCCCGAGTGCGGAGAGCGGGGCGCCCCGCCGCTATAAAGGCCGGGCGCGCGCACGAGCACTGCGCGGGGGGCGCGCGGGAGGGGGGCGAGCGGGTCCCGCGGGGCGGGCGGGGGCGCGCAGCTCCGCCCTCGCCTCCCGCGGCCCCCGGGGAGGCGGGCTGGAGGCGCCTATCCCCCGCGGCGCGCAGCCGCCCGCTCCCCGCTGCGGCGTCCGCGGGTCTCTAAGGAGCCCCAAAGGCCCCAGAGTCCCGGGAAGGGGGGGGCGGTCCTGGCTTGGAGGCGAGCGTGGCGGGATTCACCTCCACGGGCGCATGCGGGACGGCGCTCGGGCGGGAAGGCCGGGCGGGTGGCGTCCCCGCTGTCCCCGCTGTCCCGCCGTCATCCATCCAGCGCGGGGTCCGCAGGAGGGCTGCCTGGTCCTCGAAACTTCCCGACCTCGTGCTCTGCTGGAACGAGTTCCGACTCCTAAAGTAAAACCAACCTGGATTTGGCAAACGCGTGCCCTTTATGTTAGAAAACCTGCCCATTGCCTGAGTGTTTGTTGGGGATTCAGAATTCCAGCTTCGCTGGGCGTGGTGGCGCACACCTGTAATCCTAGCGCTAGGGAGGCTGAGGCAGGAGGATCCTTGAGAGTTCGAGGACACCCTGAACTGCATAGTGAGACTCTGTCTGAAATAAACGAAACAAAACAGACTTCCAGCTTCGTTTCTGCTGGAGGTCAGTTGTCCCGGGCCAGTTGTACAGTAACAGGACTCCAGTTACTGTAATGAGTAAAGCCACACCTCTTCAAGATCGAGAGCCATTTATACCTGATTGCCTTTTCAGATTCCCAGATCTGGTGTCTGTTGTAGTTGAGCACAAGCTTGGATTTGGTAGCGTGTGATGCCCTCCAGCCCTGCCCCAATTATAACTTTTTATAAGTGGACATCGAGAAAGCAGAACACACGAGGAATTTTGAGACAAATGACCTGTGTGGTAGATAAGAATCAGCCCCACAGATGGACAGCCACTAACTTCCTGGAACAGTATCATTTTTTTTCAGTAGGTTTACTTACAGTTTGTATGTTACAGATCCATCCATTTTAAGGATATAATTCAATGCTTTTTAGTTTATATAGTGCTATAACCCACAATCCAGGTTTAGAACATTTCCGTCACTCTCAAAATGAGCCCTCTGCAATCTTTGCACACCCTCAATCTTAACCTCCGCTCTGCTTTTCCTCCCTGGGGACTCGTCTTCAGGGTTTCCTATAAATGGAGCCATACACTGTGGGGCGTCTTTCCGTTTATGAGGCTCATCCATGCTGTAGTATGTATGAGTATTTCCTTTCTTTGTGTTATTGAATAGAGTTCTCTTATTTTATATCGAGAGACAAACAACTCCTACTTTGAAGCAAAATCGTGTCGTAGTATTACGACCATCCTCCTGATTAGAATGAACCACTATTTGCGCCGGGCAGCTGGGGAATATTTTCATTCCTCGTACTACCTGAAGGCCTTTTGAAGGAAAGAGACATTCGTGATCTGGAAGGTTTCTGATGCTTCTTTTCACAATTGCTTTGAAAGTGGTAGTGGGGAGAATGACTCTTTCCTTAGAAATCCAGTAATCTGGCCACTACCCCTTGTATTTCAAGCTTCAGGGAGAATGTCAAGCTTTAGGACAATTCAAGCTGTCTTTTTCATTACTGTTTACTAAGTGTCCTGAATCAGGTTTAGATAATGTCATCCCGTTATGCTGGGCAAATTGTCACGGTGCTGTATAGTTAGGGAGACTTTGCAAGTTAGAAAACAGCACTCCAGCTCAGCAGGCAGGTGCCCGAGTGGCCAAAGGGGGACATGCTCGGAATCCTCACACACCATCGGGCACAGGCACCCCTCCCGTGGTGTAACTTCACAGAGTGATTTTGCAGAGGTCAAAGAATGCAGTTATTTTCATGATAGACCCTGAGTCTGTGCTATTAAAAAATAAAGGAAATAGCTCATTGAGAGTCATAGTTGTTTACTCAAAAAGTCATTTTAATTATTTTGTTTTGAAACATTTAAGAGAAGTTAGTCTTTATTTATTTTCTCTTCTGGAAAGGCCAACCAAGGAGGGTGGAGGCATGGAGATGAGATTTCTTTTTCTCAGTTAGTTTGTACCTCAAGCTCACCGCAAGCGAGGGAAAATATCTGAGTTTAGGAAGTCATCACCTCTGCTTTGGAAATATCTGAAGAAGAGAAAGTCAAAGCTGGGCGTGTTTGGCTGAAAAAGAAAAAATTTGTTAGAATTGTAGAGTTTGGTATTCAATTGGGTGACATTTCAGGGTATCATATTCCTAGGATGCCCGCTTAGTTTATCCTGCTTTAATTGAGTATTTGATATTCACCGTTGAGACTAGCTCCCTGCAGAACACTTCATTCTTAACTGCGCTGCACATTACTACCACCTGGGGAGCTTTAAAAAGTGCTGGTGCCTGGATTCTAGCCCTGAGATTCGAAAGTCTGTAACTACCCTGGGTGGGGCTAGAGCATCAGGGATTTTTAAAACTCTCCAGGCGGTTCTCCTGGACAACCCAGTGTACAGAATACTTAGCTCAATGTGAGGAGTTAAGCTAGTAATTATGATTTTTCATTCACCTTTCATGGTCATCTCATTAAAATTTCACTTTCAATGTGCCTGTGGTGTTCCCCTGATAAAACAAAGGCATCTTTTGCCCTGGTGGTTAGTTAAAATGGCTAAAGGAAAGATTGAAAACTCATTTCCAACCTAATTTTCCCTGAGTGTGCTTTCTGTTTCCATTTCTGACTTTGTGTGGAACGATCTGGCATTGTTGGGGAATAAGCTGGTTCTAAAATTGTTATCTGAGGTGCATCTGTAGCCTTCAGGAGGCTGCTGATACCCCTACAAGGCTTTCCTCAAGACTAGCACGGTATTGGGCTTATTATTATACCAAGCCAAGCGCCAAGTGTACAGGATTCTTCTCTGCTCTGTTTTTACCTGAGTCTAGTGTTGCCCTGAAGGCTTTTAATTTTTGTTGCCTTTTAGTCTTTAAAGGAGTGCTGCCAGGGATGTAGCTCTGTGGAATAAGTGCCTGCCTGGCAAGTGCAAGGTCCTGAGTTCGATTCCTGCTACCAAAAGGAAAAGGTCCATCCTGCCCTATCCGCTGTACCACATATACTCCCTGCAGATTGTTACTTAGCTAATGCACGATGTAGCCATCGCTTGATTTAGCTTTGGAGACTGCAGGGAGACCGAAAGTTGTCCGGTAGCATCCCATGTTTCTGTAACTGATTATATAGAGCAAAACCAGCTTGCAAACTGTTACCAGTTGTTATGGGATCCACACTGATGCTTATTCTAGAACTACCTTTTCTGATTCTTTGTCATTGTTACCTATATATTTGTATGTTTTATACAAAGTAAGTGCACACATCTAGGCTTTCATTTTTCCTTTTCTATTTTTTCCCAGATGTACTGGAGATTGAGCCCAGGGCCTTACTCTGAGCTACATCCCCAGCTATTTTTGAGACAAGGCCTTACTATATTGTTTAGGCTGGCCTCAAACTTGCAATTTTTCTGCCTCAGCCTCCTAAGTAGCTGGAATTATAAATATGGCTTTTCAGTTTTTGCTGATGTCTACCATCAGAATAAATGTCTGAGCCTCTGAGGAATAAAAATTTTAAAATTGATTCAGGGGCTTGGGATGTAGCTCAGTGGTGGAGTGCTTGCCTACCATGTGCAAGGCTGCGGGTTAAATCCCTCGCACCTGGGGGGAAAATTCAAACAATTTGGCTCAAAGATGCCCTTCGGTGGTAGGGGCTCTCCTGAGTGGTGGGGTGGGGACTTTTCACAATGTAGCAATATCAGCCTGTGTACAAGTGTGTAGTTCTGGTATAACTCTGTAAGGTAAATCATAAATCATTTCCAGACAGACCTTAAAATGTTAATGTACACCCGACCAGACTGTAGAATGTTAGTTTATGCCCATGTAAGGGAGACAAACACACAAGAATTGTATAAGAGTGTGTGGCTATGACATGGTTGGCACTCAGCCTGTGGATATGAATTCTCTGATTAGTGCCGGCACAAATAAAGCTGTTTCCAGGGAAAACGTCCTCGGTGTCCCGTCTCTCTACACAAACACCCTGCAGCACCTGGGAGCTTGTGGCTGGGACTCTGAGAGGTTGTTGTTCCACCTCCTTTGTTGTCAGAGTCCAAACCGAACCTCGGAGCACTGGAGACCTGCCCTCGCCTCCTGGTACCAGTGGACTGCTTGATCTGTTGGGAGGTTGTCCCCTCCTTACACGCTTGGGTGAAAGTTCTGGGTGTACAGCAGGACAGGAAGGCCGGGAACCAGCTCAGGGAGCGCCACGGTGATTTGGTAAGATCCAGGTTCAGTGTGGTAGTCCTGCCATAAAGAGGCAGAAGGGGAGACTGACTGCCTTCCAGAGCTGCCGAGTAAGTTTCACTGAAACAAACCCCAGCTCCTAGGAACCTTGCAGCAGACTAGAGGACCAGAGCTGCCCCAAATGAAAGCACAGCCCGAGGCACTGGGTGCTGGACACAGGGCTGGAGTCCTTGCCTGATTGTGTGTGAACAAGCAGCAAGGCTCTGACCTGATGCCAGGACTGAAGTGAGTGTTGAGTCCTGGGCTGTGGTTCCGCGGTGCTCCTCATATGGCTAGGGGCAATGATAGGCCCCAGGGGTTTGCCAATGCTCTGAGGAGCCTGGAATATCTCCTTGAATAGCTTGGCCAGAGATGGACAAAGTGAAGAGTGACCTTCAATTAAAACACTTCCCCTTCCCTCCTCTCTTTCTTGTGTGTGAAAGCTGTCTGTTTAGGGGGAGGAAGTGCATGGAAAGCATAGTAAACTGACTTCCCTAGAGTGTGTATTAAATAATTTTAAAGGGGAAGATATTCAGGCAACTATGGTGTTACACTGACTCCTGGGAAGCTCTGGACTGTCTGTAAAGTTCTCTGGCCATCATTTGAGGTGGGAGGCCCACTGAGGGCTCACTTGATGAGGAGATAATCAGCCAAGTGTTCGGGGTTGTTTCTGGGGACCCTGGCCATCCTGGCCAATTTCCTTGCACTGTTTGTTGGCAAGACTTGGCTCTGTCTTGGCCACCTTGGCCAAAAGCTTGCATTGAGAAGTGTAGAGTGACTATGGCTAGGGTAGTGGCCACCTCCAAATGTCAGGCAAATCCGCCTCCGTGTGTCCTACAGTTTCCATCACTGCCACAGCCACCTGTGGCCCCCACTGCAGAGGCTCTACCAGCCGGCCCCAGGGGTTGCCTCTTTCCCAACATCATCTGAGGCCTTCTGGAGACCCCTGCAATGGCAGCCTCCCCTGAGCTGCTCATTCTGACTCCCCACACCTGCGGCACCTGTTAAGAGAACCCCTCTAGCAGCCCAACCCTCAGGTTCTGTTGAGGTGCCACGGAGATATCACTTCGAGAGACACAGGACCCATTTATTATGACCCACATGGGGCAAATCCAAGGAGGGAATGAGTACAGCATAACAACCTTCACCACCACTGAACTTTTTAATTGGAAGAACCACACACCTTCATGTAATGACAAACCCCAGACAGCAATTGACTTGGTCCTGTCTATTTTCCAGACATACCAGCCCACATGGACCAATGGCCAGCAACTCCTCCTAACCCTATTCAACACTGAAGAGCACCACTGGGTTACTCAAGTCGCCCTACAATGGCTGGGAAAAAGTGCACTGGCCAGAGCTGGATCCCCAGGCTTACACCCTCAACCAGTTCCCAGGAGAGGGTTCCCAGGGGCACCTGAACTTGGAAGGAGGGCTTGCCTCAAAGGCACAGCACCAGAAGGCCCTCCTAAAGGGCATAAAGGAAGAAGGAAAAAGGGCCATGAACATGAGCAAAACTTCAGAGACACTCCAGGGGCCAGCAGAAAGCCCAAGCCAGTTCTACAAATGGCTTCTAGATTATGGGATCCTCTGACCTAGAAGCTGGAACCTTGGAACACGCCTCTCCTGCTTGTCCAAAAACAGGGCGCAGATGACTACCAGCCAGTTCAAGATCTGCAAACATTAAGCCAGGCCACGGTAAGCCTACACGTGGTTGTCCCAAACCCTTACAGTCTCTTGTGTCTTGCCCCTGCAAAGCAGCCTTCCTTTCAGGTCTAGACCTCAGGGATGCCTTTGTCTGCATCCATCTGGCCCCACAGAGCCAGCCAACTTCTGTCTTCCAGTGGGAAAATCCAGAAAATGCTGACAAAGGCCGGCTGACTTGGACAAGGCTACCCAAAGGGTTCAAAAATTCCCTTATTACTTTCAGCACAGCACAGGCCGCTGACCTGAAGGCCTTCCCTGTGGACCAACATGGCTGTGTAGTATTCTAGTACATAGATGACCCACTGTCAGCCAGCCGAACATAGAAAGGCTGGATAGAAGGGACACAATTACCCCTCACTCTCCTGTGGGAGGACAGCTATAAGGCCTCAAGAAAAGCTCAAATTTGCCAGGAGAATGTTAAGTACCCTAGTTTCCACTTACCACAGGGATAATGTCATCTCAAGTCTGAAAGAAAATGAGCAGTCTGTTCAATCCCAGCTCTGTACGACCAGATGTGCCCCGTCTGAGAGTTCCTCGGGGCTGCAGGCTTCTGTATCATCTGGGCACCTAACTTCTGTCTTGGCAAAACCCCTTCTTAAGGCCACAGAGTGTGTGTGTGTGTGTGTGTGTGTTGAGGGGAGGGTGAGAACTTGTTAGAAGAACAGGAATGGGGAAAGCCTTTGAAGAGATCAAACAGACCCTCACCAACATACTGGGCCTCAGACTTCTAGATGTGATTAAGCCTTTCTAATTGTACATCCCTGAGCGTACCAAGACAGCAGTGGGAGTTTCAGTCTAGATGCTGGGACCCTGGCATCGACCTGTGGCACAGCTCTCCAGTGACTTGACTCTGTCGCCCAGGGCTGGCCACCTTATTTGTGAGCACTTGTAGTTACGGCCTTCTTAGTGGCAGAGGCTGACAAACTGACTATGGGTCAAGAAGTAACAGTCCAAGTGCCACACTCAGTGCTGACATTAATGGAGCACAAGAGACAGTACTGGCTAATGCTCTAATGGTCAGATATCAGGGGTCACTATGTGAAAACCCACACATTCACTTAGAAGGGGTGTGGATCCTGAACCAGGCAATCCTACTGCCAGTAGGGCCCAGCCAGTCAGATCATGACTGCATTGAGGTCATGGGTGAGGTATTCACCAGCCAAATGGATTTAGGGGAACAGCCTTTCAAGGATCCTGATGCCAAGTATTTCACAGATGGTAGCGGGTTTGTGAAAGATGGAGAATGGCTTGCAGGGTACTCCGTGGTAACTCTGAATCCCATCATTGAGGCAAAATTTCAGCTGAAAGGGACCTCGGCAGAGAAAGTGAAGCTCATTGCACTAACCTGAGCACTTTAGCTGGCAGCAGGAATACGTGTCAACATATGCACGGACTCTTAAGTATGCCTTCACCACCCTTCATCTACACATGGCTCTACATAAAGAAAAAACCCTCATAAACTCAGGAGAAAAAACATAACACATGGCAGGGAAATCCTTGAACTTTTCGATGCTGTCTGGGCCCTTAAATGGGTGGCAGTCATGCACTGTCAGGGACATCAAAGGGGAGACACCACAACTGCTCAGGGAAACGTAAAGCAGACCTAGAAGCAAAGCTGGTGTCACCAGGGGAACAGCAGAGGCCATAGCCATGACTGTCCTGCTGTTTCCCAGCCCATTAACAGAATGGGGCACTGATTACTCACAGTGTGAGACTGCTTGGTTTAAGATCAAGGATAGAGGTTACCTCCGAGGCAGATGGCAGAAGTTTAAAGATGGCTGAGTGATCCCTGCATCTTTCGCTCCAGCTTTTGTCAGAAAGCTTCATCAGGACACCTATATGGGCCAGATAGCTCTCCAGATCACTGTGCATTGACATTCCTCCATCCCGGCTCACCAGCACAGCAGGGGCTATGTGAACAATGTGAAATGTGTCCCCACAATAACATAGGACAAAGGTCCCGGGCTGCTCCTGGGGTTAAAGTGTGTAGGGAGCCCCATTTCAAAATATGATTGTATTGGCCCCAAGGCAAGGCCAGCAGTATTCTGAAGCTGTTGGTTTCAAGCAGAAGCCTAAAGTGGTATCTTTCTATGGTCTGTTGGCCATTTCAGAACTTTAGAAATGTAATGGCCAATTCATTAGAAAGAAATAACTAAATAAATTTTACTCAGCCCTGCCCCTGTGGCATGCCAGGTGCTCCGCCCCATCCCAGGAGTTCCACTCGGCCCCCGGGGCATGCCAGGCACTCTGCCCAGCCCCCGGGGCCTACCAGGCACTATGCCTGGCCCCTGGAATGGCCCTGAAGACTCGCCTGAACCTGTAGAGGCGGACACGCTGACAGAGCCTGTCGGTTTGCTGTGTAACCCCACCTACATGACCAGACACCCCACTGCTGTGAGGGCTTGCCAAAGGGTGCTTCTCCACCTCCTGCCATAGCAATTTGTGTACACTCACGTATTATACAGCACATTTAGAAGCAGCCAAGTCTCTTCCCAAAGTAAGAGCATGAGAGAGTAAATAAACCAAAAGTGCAGTGGGAAGACCACTGACAGGGTGGTAGAACAATGGAGGTGAAGTGGAGAAAACTGAGTAATTGAATGAGCCATCATCTATGTAACTGAGTGATAGGGGCGGGGATGACATTATGTAATGCAATATCCAGTGGTGGCCCCCTACCATTTTCTCTGTAATGTGGTGTTTCCTTTATTGTTTTTGTATTAACAAATGCAAAGACAACACTATGTAATGCAGCATCCAGTGATGGTTCCCTGCTGTCTCCTCTGTAATTCGATATTTCCTTTATTGATTTTGTTATAATAAATATGAAGATAACACTGTGTTATACAGCATCCAGTGGCAATTCCCCATTATCTTCTCTATAACTTGGTATTTTCTGTATTGTTTCTGTGTTATTCTGGGTTCTTTTGTCTTAAAATAAAAAAAAAATGTCACAGAGCAAAAGAAAAATAAAAAGAAAAACAATACGATTGTGGATTTTACTGAACTTCCCTGAATCTGTGGCTACAAGTATTTGCTGGTTTTTGTGTGCCCTTTCTCAGGTTGATAAAATGGCATAAAAATGCCATGTGAGGTGGCCTGGATCCTTCTGAGAGAAATAATCCTCCATTGTGAAATTCCTGTTGCCATAGGTTCATACGGTTTGCTGGCATTTTTCACAGGGGTGGTGCAGCTAGTGGCCAGGGAACTAGAGATTACTTGGAAACTGCATGTGGCATGCTGTCCCCAGAATTCAGGGAAGATGGAGCAAATGAACTGGACTTTAAAGTTACAGCTCAGCAGGCTGCACCAGGAAACTCACCTGCACTGTGACCGACTCTTGCTGATAGCTCTGCTGAGGATGAGATCTCATCCCACTGAACAGATAGGGCTTTCCCTTTGACATTTTCTATGAACCTATACTTCCTCTTGCTGAGCACATAAGGGGGGATTTAAAGGAGCTTGGAAACCTCATTGTGAGACAGCAGAGGCAGGCAGTAAGCTCAGCCTTCGCCATCCAACACCAGTGGGCTAAGGAACAGTTGCCCTCGAGTTTGACCATGGATGCTCACTTTCAAACCAGGGATGCTGTGTGGGTAAAAGAAGGGAATGTTAAGCCCTGCAACCCCTCTGGAAGGGCCCATTCACAGTTACCTATCCACTCCCACTGCATTGAAGGTGCATGAGATTGTCCCCTGGATCCACCCCACTGTGTCCCCAACTTGTAAGCACGGTAAGCTCTGGAGGCTGACTAGTCTACATGAAAGAAGCTTGAGGACACTGCCCACTGGTGACATGGGTGGACTGCGTGCTTTCTGTGACTGACTCTAATGAGCACCATCTCTTGCTTTTAACTTATTTGGGTGTCTAGCCCTGCTTTTTGCCATAGCCCTTGCTGAGACCACTCCAACCGACTGGAAATGTGGCGAGAGCTGCGTGCTGGTTGTCACCTTTTTCCTGTGGTATTGGCTGCTTTTACTTGGGGCCCCCACTGGTGAACCTGAGTTCCCCACTGGGTGACAGGTATATTGGCCTAACCATGTCAGGCCAGGGAGTTACTTGGACTTTACTCTACTACACCCACCTCTCACGCTTACGGAAGACCTAAGGGACCTGCACACATAATAAAGCAACCTATTTTATCCACTGACATTTGAATTGGTGCACCTGTTTTGCATCCAGTACTCCCTGACTGAGGAGTGGTTCAAAGTCTGACACTCCCAGGGTGAAGGATCATTAAATAACAAAACCTGGGTTACAAATCCACACCTGCCAGTATCAGTATTTTTTGATGTGTGTTTGTGGCTATTTGTAAAAATCTCTGCATAGTCCTACAGTATGCAGGGTTATCATGGGGATGGAAATACAGGCCCAGTGATAAGTATGGGCAAACAGGTATTGCCCAGTCTGCCTGTTACAGTGACCACTGGGCTTACTGCTTCTACTGGAGCTGTGTCTTGTAGGCCACTTGGAGAAAAAAGTAAGGCAGCACTCCTCCAAGGGGGACTTAACTTTATGATCTTTAATCCAGAAGACCCCAAGTAAGAAAATGGTATATATATATGACTCAGGGACTCCAGGACTGTACTACATTTCAAGAGGGTTTCCACTGTCTAAGTGGCCACATCTTATCAGGTTTTTCATTTCATGAGGAAATACAAGGTATCCCCCCAATCCTGACCACAACCAAAACCTTGTTTTTAGCTCTAGCAGAGACTCTAAAGGTCTCTTCTTGCTATGTATGTGGGGGAGCCAACATAAGAGATAAATGACCACGGGAAGCTACAGAGTTAGATCCCTGTGAACCTTTTACTGATACAGGATACCCCAGTTCTACCTCAGGGGTTTGGCTTCTCAAGACCCCAATAATTGGAAGAAACTGTCTTCCTCAGTGGGCAGGACAGTTCACTATCTGTGTAGTGAGCCTAGATTTACTGTGTCTGCATCTCTTCTGCCCTGGAAGATACAAGGGTATGGGTCCTCTGACTACTTGGACCCAAACCCTCACCCTTGTTCAATTTTTCTCATCTAAGGGGTGTGGGTGAAAGTAGCAGACCCCAGACAGACTGTATTGGATATGTGGAAGAGCTGCATATGCTGTACTCCCCCAAACTGGTCAGGGTCTTGGGTATTAAGGACAAACACCTGTCTTTCTCTTTACTCCCACTTGCCAGGGGAGGACATCTGAGGGTCCAAGGTATGGGTATAGGGAGACTCGGAGAAAATGACATACCTTGCAAATTGGCAATTGGAGAGAAAACAAATGCCCCCTGAATGCATAATTCAGTATTATGGTCCTGCTACCTGGGCAGAAGATAGATCCTGGGGCTATCATCCCCCCATTTATATGCTAAACTACACAATTAAACTGTAAGCACTTGTGGTAATTGTAACTAGTGAAACTGCTATACCTTTTAACTTGGTAGCCAAACAACAAACCAAAATGCACACTGCTATCCATCAAAATCCCTGGGCTTTGGATTATCTGCTTCTGAGGGAAGGATTTCTGGGAAATTTAATCTAAGCAGCTGCTGCCTACAGGGGTCATAGAGGAGATTACAGATCGAATAGGAATATTGCTCATGTTCCAACCCAGAGCTGGAAAGGTTGGGACCTGGGGAACTGCTTGGGGAATGGCTTTCAACTCCTTGGGGATTCAAAAACCCTCATAGGTATTCCACTTCTGATTTGAGGAACCTTTTAATGCTGCCTTTCCTGGCTGCCTTGGTCATTCATTCTGTCCCCAGCGTCACTGAGACAATGGTCAAAAGAAAAATAGCCACGTATGTGATGAAACATAAACCTCTGAACAAGGGTGGTGCTTTTTGACCCAAAATAGAAGGGGGGTCTGAGCATCAAAGGGGGGAGTGTGGTAGGACTCCTCCCAATGTGTTGGGGTGGGAACATTTTACAAGGCAGCAGAATCAGCCTCTGTGTACTGTGTAGGCATGTGTAGTTCTGATCTAACACTGTAACATAAAGCACACCCAACCAGACTTTAGATTGTTAGTGTTTGACCAGATAAGGGACACAAAGACACAAGAATTGTGTGAAAGAGTGCAACGAGGCCATGTTCTGCATTCAGTCTTTGGATATGAATCCTCTGATCAGTGCTGGCACAAATAAAGCTGATTCCTGTGAAAAAGTCCTTAGAGTCCCCTCTCTCTACATGAAAACCCTGCAGCACTGTGACCACACCGGGCCTCAATGTCCTCTCCTATAAAGTGAAGCAGATTAGACCATGCAATTGGAAGGAATTTTCCCTGGCCACCCTTTGTGCTTGGGCACATGTATGCCCTGTGGCCAAACGTTAGGTTGCAGGGGCCATGCCATCTTCCAGGATTGAGCACTACTGGCTTTGCTGGTTGGCTTCCAGCTCTTCCAGGACCCACTTCTTATATAAAGTTTCTCTTTATTCACCTCATACTGCTAAGCTATGGCCTGGATCTTGTTTGTCCCTTATTTAACAAGAAATAATGAGGTCACATTGTCACTGGAATACCATTTGGACTTCCCTCATGACAGAGGGCACAATGACAGGGAGCACAGATTAGCTCTATAAGGTCAACACATATTCCATATATGGTCCCTGAGGAAGGTCTTTCTTCCCTTTGTGCATTTCTGTGTCTTTAGTCCCCAGAAAAGTGTCAAGGGGGCAGGGTGTGTAGCTCAGTGATGGAGCATTTGCTTAGCCTGTTCCAGATCTTGGACTAAATCTGCAGCACCAAAGGGAAAAAACAATCAGTGTAAATGGTTTCTTGGGGGACCGTGGTCTAGCTCAGGGTTAGAGCACTTGGCTGGCACGAATGAGGCCTGAGTTTGAACCCTTCACCACGAAAAGGAAAGTGTCAAGCACACAGATATTGAACAAATATTTGTTCCATGAATGAATCAGTTCCATTCTGTCTTGCCATTTTCTAACTTGTACCTTTTTAAAGTTTTTATTTCAGGTTTACAGAAAAATTAATAGAATAGTACAGAGAGTTCTTGTATGCCCCACACTCAGTTTCCCCTATTATTAACATGTTATGTTAGTACAATTAAGTTGTCATAATTAATGAACCAACACTGGTACATTTATTAATGAAAGTCCATGCTTTATTCATATTTCCTTGGCTTCTACCAATGTCCTTTTTCTGTTCTAGGATCTCATTTACAGTACCACATTATATTTAGTCATCAAAATACCACATTGTACGTAGTCATCAAACCTCTTTAGGCTTTCTTGGCTGTGGTACTTTCTCAAATTCTTGTTTTTGATGACCTTGACAATTTTGAAGGATACTGGCCTGGTGTTTCCGCAGTTGGGACTCACGTGATGTTTTTCTCAGAGTCAGACTGAGGTTATTGTGTTTTGGGAAGGGAGGTCACAGAGGTGAGATGAGGGTCTCAGCACATCATTCAAGAGTGTCCTTTTCTGAAAATATAACTGAGTACTGTGGTTTACATAGTTTGAGGGTGTCTCCCAAAATTTCAGGTGTCGGCGGGCTTGGTCCCTAGTGTGGCAGTGTGAGAGGTAGTGGAACCTTTAAGAGGTGAGGCCTTGTAGGAGGTACTTAGGTCATTAGGGTTGTGTCACTGGAAGGGGCTGCAGGACCCTAGACCTCCTCTGGCTTCTAGTTTTTGCACTGTAATCTCTCCTTCTGTGTGCCGTGCCTCCCACCATAACATGACTCAGCTGTAAGGGGCCCTTAACAGAGCCTATTCTATGCTGTTTGGACTTTCAGAATCCAAAACTGTGAGCTAAATAAAGCCTTTTTCTTTATAAAGTTATCCTGCTTCAGGTATTTCTTTATAGTAACAAAAAATGGACTAATACATTGATTATCTACTTTGTACCCTTAAATGTTGTACACATTGTATGGACAAGAGGTAGGGCTTTTGGAAGGTGGCTGGAACATGGAACTGTACACATCAGTGGATTATTTCATTGATGAACTTCTAGTTGAGTGTGTTGTTAGGGGGTGGGGCCCAGTTGGAGGAGGGGGAGCACTGAGGACATGGCTTTAGAGGATACATATTCTTCTGTGGCTCTTGGTTTCTCTCTGCTTCCTGGCTTCCACTGGTTGAGTACTTCCTTCTGCCAGGCACATCTGACATACCATTTCCGCCTTGGAGCCACCCAACCATGGGCCGCATCCCTTGAAATTGTGAGCCAAATAAAACCCCTCCTGCTTTCCATTGGAGGTGTCAGGTATTTTGTCCCATCAATGAAAAACTAACTAATACACAGTCAAGAAAGTAGAAGGATTCAGATCTATGTGTCTGAAGGCCGTGCCCTAACCACCGGATTATACTGTGTTCTCCCTCATAAGCATCAACAAAGTCACATGGAAGTGTGAATAAATGCCAGAAGATGATGGCAATAACCAACACTATGAAAATAAAACCCCAAACATCCTTGAGTCAGGAATGGCTGATGAAATCTTCCAGGCATGTGTGGTCATTAAGTTCTATAGAATTGGTGCATCTTTGGGAGAAACATGATTTGTAGGTTAACATAATAAAAATAACATTGTTATAATGTATTTCAAACACAAATGGAGCAGATTCTGCTCGTATTATTAACATTCGGGTCAAACAATAATTTCTAAAATGAATTTATATAGAGCAAAAGCCTAGTGTAAGCTTAAGTTGATTATAAGCTAGGTAGGAATTAGTGTTGATTCCAAACCGCTTTAAGAAACTGCTCTAGGGCTGGGGATATAGCTCAGTGGCACAGCACCTGCCTGGCAAGTGCAAGGTTGTGTGTTCAAAAAAAGAATCAGCTTGAGAAACAACTTTTATAATATTCATACTGTGAGACTGTTCATTCTTCCTAAGAGATGTGGTTGATTTATGGTGCGGTGGTCAACACATTAAGCCAGTAGGAGCTGAAATACATTGTATATAGGGTACATGGGAATTATATATTGATGATATTGCTAAAATGTGAGGCTTATATATAACATTTTCTAATATTTGAAACAAGGTTATAAGCTGAATACACAATGGTTCCAAATAATTATATATAGAAAAGGCCAATTCCTTCATTGTATATTATTTTAAAAATGTATGAGAAACAGCTCTTTTGAAATGTGTGTGTGTGTGTGTGTGTATAGTGTTTAATAAGGATTAATTCCAGCTCTAATTTTCAGTTTTACTCTTCTGCAGTACTATTTTCAAGATAATCATGAAACACATTTTAATAATTTGTCAAATAGAACCTGCCATAAAATATAAGACACACAATTATCGAAATAATGTTTTTGTGTGGTACTAGGGGTTGAACCCAGGGTCTTCACACTGAGTGCCTTCCCCAGTCCTTTTTATTTTGAGACAGGATCACATTAGGTTGCTAGGTTGTCTAGGTTGGGTTTGACCTTGCGATCCTTTTACCTCAGACTTCCAGAGTGCTGGGATTATAGGCATATGTCACCATGCATGGCTATTAATGTAATTTTAAATAAGAAAAAAATGCTTTGCAAAAGCGATGGTGTTATAAACTGTGTCCCAATTTCAGAGGTGTTAAAATGTGCATAAAATGTGTATTTTAGAATTCATGATGTATTATTACTAATTCTAAACATATACATTTTTATCATGAATGACTCATAATTTTTTTAACATTTAAAGGATGTAAGATGGAGAAGAAATATAAGAAGTATTAATTAAATTTAGCTTTGAGTTTCCTAGAAGTGAATGTAAAAAAGAAAATTTATTATATTACTTATGGTATGATTAAAAGGATTTAGCCTCCCCAGGGAAGACAAGCTTCTTTTTGAAACAGAAAGTGCTCAAGGCAATGTAAAAAACTGCCTTCAAGAAGGGTTTTGAAGAAAACAAATATTTTTACTTGACCATTTCTCTTGAAAGTATAGAACCTGAGTGGGAATGTGGCCAACAGCTGTACACATTTTAAAATGAGATTGAATTTGTTTAAATTGCTTAGCCAACATTTCACACTACAGGACATCTTTAATAGTAATGTGCTAAGCATGGCAGAGAGCACAATGAGATTAGCACAGTGTTCATCGCCTATGAAAGCCCCACTTATCTGGACATTAACTGCTCCTGCAAATCATTTTCCTGGATGGTAGAAGAAAAGCACAAGTTTCAGCTGGAGTTTTAGGTTGAATTATTTCAGATCAACAGTTTTTTTTTTTTTTTCTGGTGGTGGGTTGTGGTGTTGGGCATCTGTTATGGTTTGTGTCTGGATGTGCCCCCAAAACCTCCTGCAGTCATGGGGCGGGCTTCTGGATATTTGATTGATCCATAGTCCGACGCTGGAATTATGGGTGTGAGTGCCACACTGCCCTGGGGGGGATGGTTTGCATACACTAAAAGGGAAAGAAAGAGGCTGCCTGCCGCTGCTCCTCCCTTTTGCTCTTGTCGCCTTTGCTGTTTTCCGCTGCCATGAACTATAGCCCTCTGCCATGAGCCACTCTGCCCTGGAACCAGCCAAGTATGGACTACAACCTCCACAAACTGTGCGCTAAATGAACCTTTCCTTCCTTAAATTTGGGTGTCAGGTATTCTATCTCAGCAACGAGAGAACAGTAACCAAGACAGCATCTAAACCAAGACTCCGAATGCTGAGTGAGAGTGTGCTGTACTTGTGAAGCCACATCCAAAGCCCTAGGTTAACAGCGTTTTTGTTTTGTTACGTGTTTTTCTTTCTTCTTTCTTTCTTTCTTTTTCTTTTTTGTCTTTTTGAGACAGGATCTTGCTCTGCAGTCAGGCTGGCCTTGAGCTCACTTTGTAGCTCAGGCTGGTCTCGAACTCACAATGAACCTCCTGCCTCAGCCTCCCAAGTGCTGGGATTACAGGAGTGCGCCACCATGCCCACCTCTTTTTTTTGAGACAGGGTATTGCTATGTAGTTCAGGCTGGCCTTAAACTCACTAAGTAGCCCGGCCTGTTCTTAAACTTGAGGTGCTCCACCCGCTTCCCCTCGCCTCAGTTTTCCAAGTGCTGGGGTTAGAGTCATGCACACCACAGCTGGCTTTGATCGACAGTTTTTTAAGTGTAGTAAAGCTGTTCGATGTAGGGCCAAAACTAATTGATTATGCATTGTGCCCTACAGAGTTATATTTTGGGTTTTAGGAATTTCAGGAATTATCTTTCGATGGGTGATTTTAGAGAAGTGAAAATATTCTGGAGATGGATGGTGCCAATGGATGGATGACCATCTGAATGTGCTTAATGCTGCTGAACTGACACTTAGGAATGGTTGTTCTGTTATGTCTATGTTACCACAATGACAAGAAGAGCAGGTCCTCTTGCATTTCCCAAGAGTGACTGAGCTTTTTGCTTTGTTTTGTTTGTTTTAAGAATTCTTACAAATTCATGGATTTAAGCATACTTGATTCATTTCAGTCTGTTGCAGTCCTTATGCTTGTTGGCCTGTTGTTGATCTGCGAAGACTTTTCTAGTTTGATGCTCAGTCCTTTTGCCATTGACTCTAGTAGCCATGTGATAGTTTCCTTAGTGCTATGGTTTGTGTCTGCATGTCCCCCCAAAGGCCTCATGCAGGCATGGGCGGGCTTCTAGAGTGCATGACTGATTCATGGTTCATGCTGGGGTTATGGGTGTGAGTGCTACACCCGCCCTGGGGCGGGCAGCCTGCATACAGTATAAGGAGGGAAAGAGGCTGCTCTCTGCTGCTCCTCCCTTTTTGCTCCTGCTGCTTTTGCTGTCTTCCGCTGCCATGAACTGTTGCCCTCTGCCATGGGCCACCCTGCCTTAGGAGCCAGCTGAGTATGGACTAAAACGTCCACAAACTGTGAGCTAAATAAACTTCTTTAATTTTGGTATGTCAGTTATTTTGTCCTACCAATGAGAGAAAAGTAACCAAGATGCTTACTCTGTAGTATGACAAGGTGTTTCATGCTCATCTTGCAAACTTCCTGTCCAAGGCATGGAATTAGGTAGTTCTCCAAGAAGTTCTGGTTCCTTTTAGTGGGAAATAAAATTAGAGATTGTGATCTAGGTGCTAGGCAATGCTTCATTCACACAGGATTGGTCATATCCTTGTTAGTAGATAAAACTAGGGATAGATTTTTCCATAAAATATATTACCTTTTTCTATGGGGATTTCTAATTCCAGTGTAGGACCATAGGTGTTTACTTAAAGTCATCAGTGTTGTCTTTATTGTATTTCACAGGAAGCTAAAATCTCAACTCTCAGTGACACTGCTTGAATTGCTAATTTAATAGATCCGACAATTTATAAAAACAATTTCAGAATAGCAATACTGAAAATACGCCATTTACAGTTTTTGATTGTACAGTCATTATTGCAGGCATTAGTGGACATCTAGTTTTGAACAGGTTGCAGACAAAAACCCTGTAAAATTAAATCACAAATAAATATAGGTGGAGAAGTAGAAACAAATAAAGGTATGTATCTGTGGATAATAAATATTGTGTAAAGAAACTTAATGAGATTAATAAGTCTATACAAGCAGGTCCTTCATTTATGCCAGCAGAGGATATTTCTGTAGCTCTTGAGAACCATAACCAACTGTTGAAAAATAAAGAAGTATAAAGAGCACCGAGTGCTGAGTCTCTTATGTAGGCCTTTCTGAACTTTCCAGAGTGACGATTGTCTCAGTTCTCTCCAGCATGGCTCATGATACAAAGGAGAAAAAATAGTTTATTAGGGACCCTGGATGCCTTCAGGAGTTAGATTGAGAGAATGGGTTACAGAGGGCTGCTTTAGATTATTCTGGTAAATTTGAATCTCTTAGACAGAAGAAGTTTAAAATTAAAAAGGCATTAACCAGAGTGACTTGTTTTTACAAAAGTTAAAGAAAGTTCTGATCTGTTCCTGTTTGTCCTTTGGAGCAAAGTAATTTTCTTCTGTCTAAAAACTTGTTTTGGGCTGTGGCATAATTGAGACAGTCACTTCTGTACTCAGTGACGTCTGTTTGCTTGGCCCTGCTGCTGACTGAGCTTGAGTAATCCAAGTGTGGTGTGCTCCTCACACATTACTGTATTTGACAGTTGGGAATTTTACTGTTTGGTGTTCTTTTTTTCTTTGATTTCTTTCAGTCGTTTTGGTAGTGAAGTTAGCCCTTTAATTTTAATTTTAGTTTTTAAAAAATATTATTTCAAGCTGGTTATGGTTATCCATGCCTGTACTTGGGAGGCTGAGGCAGGAGAATTGCAAGTTTGAGGCCAACCTGGGCAATTCTGTGAGAAGAAAATTACAAGACTGAGTGTATGGCTCAGTGGTAGAGTGGTAGAGTACTCCACATTTAATCTCCATTACTGCAAAAGAAAAAAATAAGTTTTTTATGAGACAAAAACCAAACCAAACCAAAACAAAACAAAAAAATCAGGGCTGGGTGTGGTGGCACATGTCTGTAATCCCAGCACTTGGGAGGCTGAGGCAGGAGGATTGTGAGTTTGAGACCAACCTGGGCTACAAAGTGAGCTCAAGGCCAGTCTAAACTGCATAGCAAGACCCTGTCTCAAAAAAAAAAAAGTTTTAAAGATAAAATTCCAGATGTTCTCGTGTGTGTGTGTGTGTGTGGGTGTGTGTGTGTGTGTGTTTTATAGGAAACAGGGTTTCACAGTTTTGCCCAGGCCAACCCCAAACTCCTGTTCTTACATAACCTTCCTGTCTCAGCCTCCCAAATAACTAGGACTAGAGGTGTGTGCCACCATTCCCAGTTTATTTATGTGTTTATTTAATAAATAAACACATAAATAAATAAAGATCTCCCCATTTATATCCTTGAACTCACTCTGTGGTCCAGGCTAGTCTTGAACTCACAGCAGTCCTTCTGTCTCAGCCTCCTGGGTGCTGGGATTACAGGTATGTGAAACCATACCTGACTCCCTGGCTTAATTTTTATTTTGAGAATTCATTTTGATCTCCCTTTTGCTTTTTTGTAATGGAGATAAAGAAGATGGGCCCCAAATTCATTTGTTTATTTATTTATGTATTATTTTAAAGAGAAAAAATAAAACTTCAAAACAATTGGAAGGTAACAATAGTTAATATATTGCATATTCTTATCTTTCAATTAGTTACTTAGAGTACAATCTATAGGCATTTAATTGTCCAAACAATATTAGCACAAACATTTGTTTTCAATGAACTAAGAGAAATTAAGGGGCTGTGGATATAGCTCAGTGGAATAAGTGCCTGCCTAGCAAGCGCAGGGTCCTGAGTTCGATCCCCAGTACCGCAAAAAAAAAAAAAAATTCAAACTAAGAGAAATTAGTCGTATAACTATCTTAACTATCGTGTGTGTGTGTGTGTGTGTGTATTTTTTTTTTTGCTTTTCCCTTCCTTCTTTTCTTCTTTCTCTCATCCCAGTTTCTTTTTCCTTTTGAGCAGTTCCTTGCCATTTCACAAAATCTGTTGCACATTTTGGATCTTATTTACCCTTTCAGCTTCTCACACTAGAGAGACAATACAATTGTTGCACATGTGTGTCTGAGTTATTTCACTTGAGTGTGGTCTCGCGTTTCATCCATTTACCTATAAAAGTCTCTCGTAGTATCCTTATGTCTGAGAAGTACTCCATTGTTTAAAAAGACCACATCTTTTTTATCCATTCCTTGGTTGATGGGCATTTGGGTTGTTTCCAAGATCTAGCCATTACAAATTGTGCTGCTGTAAACATGGGCGCACATATATTGCCATGTTACAGTGTTTTTAATTCTTCTGGGAAGATACCTGGAAGGGGAATAGCTGGGTCAAATGGGACCTTCAGTGCTAGTTTTCTGAGGAATCTCGACTGATTTCCATAGTGGTTGTATCAGTCTACATTCCCACCAACAGTGGAGAAGGGTTCCTTTTTCCCCACCGTCCTGCCAACATTTGTTGTTAGTTGGCTTCTTGATGATAGCCATTCTTTCTGGGGTGAGATGGAATCTCAGTGTTGTTTTAATTTGCATTTCTGGAATGACCAGTGGTGGTGAACATTTTTGCCTATATTTATTTGCTGTTTGTAGTTCTTCATCTGGGAAATGTGTATTCATCTCAGATGTCCATTTTTGGATTTGGTTTTTAAATTTGGGAGGTCTGATAGTTTTGAGTACTTTATATGTTCTTGATAGTTATCCTCTATCTGAGGAACAGATGGCAAACATTTTTTCTCACATTGTGGGTTGTCTCTTTGCTTTGTTGGTGGTTCCTCTTGCTGTGCAAAAGCTTTTTAATAAGGTGAGATCACAGTTGTTGATTCTTTGTGATAGTTCCTGTGTGATTGGGGTTTTATTCATAAAGTCTTTGCTTATGTCAGTGTCTTAAAGAGTTCTACCTATTCTATCTTCCAGAAGATTTAATATTTCTGTTTTTTTTTATATTTTTTTAAATTTTATTTTAAAGACAAAAGAATGGAGACATATGAACCAGAAAAGCCATAAACAATACAGAAAATAGAAAGTTATACAGAATATAGTAGGGAATTAGAACTGGATGTTGTATTACATAGTTATCTTCACATTAGTTAACACAAAAACATTAAAGGAAATACCAAATTATAGATAACATAGTAGGGAATTTGCACTGGATGCTGTATAATATAAAGTTATCTTCATTTCTGCTAATACAAAAACGACTGAGGAAATACAGAATTATAGAGAACATAGAAGGGAATTAGCTCTGGATGCTGTCCTACATAATGTTACCTTCATCTTTGTTACTCAGGTTACACAGATGATGGCCCTTTTGATCAGTTCGTTTTT